>BSBM01000847.1:1267500-1325000 GCA_027924585.1 Larix kaempferi | reverse complement strand
TTCTATTTATTTCCTAATTTGCTTATGTCATCACTCCTTAAGTCAAAACCCATATTGTTAGTGTTTATTCCGTAACTTTTTTCATTTCACAACCATTTTTAAAAAACATTGTATGCTGCACTAGTAGACACCGACCTCTACATGCTATAAAAAATCCAAGTCGAAATAACTGCATTAAGACCTTCAAAGGATGCACCCACATTTGACGTACCGTTCTCGAGGTTTGATCACTTACATAATTAAAAAAATAAAAACTAAACATTTAATTTTAGAAAAATAGCTATGCACTAGTGCTACGGGTTCTATACATGTCTACCAATTTTTGTAGCCCGAAATCGTCATTTACGCACTGAAAGGCTACACCCACAAAAACATATACCTTATCATTTTCCAAAACAATAAAACGTGACTATTAGAAAACATGAAATTTGACATAGTTATGTAAATTTTCAATACTTAAAACTTATATATTCAGAAACGTGACTCAATTTCCTACATTTCATATTTTTTACTTGATGCAAGATGTCTTACATAAGTATCTCAAAAAAACCAAGTAAGTTGAGGGATGCCTGATTTTTCAGTTTTCTATTACATCTAACACGCCAAAAGTGACCCTCATTAGCTTGCACATGTCCATAACCAAAGATATACCCTGGGGAAAAAACTCAAAACTATGAAAACAAGAAAACCCAACAATCCTCTCAGTATAATATAATGGATAGCAAAGAATGATTTCTTTTACAACATAACAGATTGCTTTCAGAAGATAAGAGATCACCAAAACACTCTTGGTGAAGATATATAAGAAATAGAGAAGAGAGATCAATCAGAGAAGTGCCTTCCCTTCAATAATAATATGCTGCACACAAAGAAAAGTTCCTTGACTTCAAAGGAGAAGATAATTTACTTCAAATTGAATTCATCAACCCCCTATAAAATATTTATACATTCTTCTCTTCTAACTTTAGGATGAAATCATCCACGAACTGGATGTATCAATCTTCCATGCAAAAGAGTGCCCCACTTCTCATGCAATGCTTTATCTCATTGAGCTATCATTTAGGATGAACTTGCCTCTTAACTGAGAGATTTCCCACATAGTTAGGTGGCTAACTTAAGTGTCAACATGCAAATGTCACAACTCATGTGTCATCTTTTAGTTTAAGATAACTGTGGTTATGGAATAACACTTAGTTAACTAGATCTTCTATGTTGTCACTTAGTTAACTGAAATCATGTTAATTGATTTACTTGAAGTGATCACTGTGAGTTCTTTAGTTAACTGAGGCATACCTTTAATTGATGCTTTAACTGAAGCATTTTTTGAGGCATACATTGATACTTAACTGAAGCTTTAACAATTCAAGTTCTCTTTAATTAGCTAAAGTGTTTGCATGGGAAATTTCAAATTCTCTTGATCTCTATGCTTTATATTTGTATTTTGTTATCTTTTACTGCATGGTCAATATGTGCTAAATTTAATTATCCATCGCATTACATTATACTAAGAAGAATTATCGGATGTGGTGATCATATTATATTATTCTGGACCAAATGATCATATGCTAAAGTAATTCACTTTAGAGGTGATCAATCTCTAAACAAGACTTAATAGCAACTATTGATGATGGTTAATAATACATCACACAACATTAAATGCTTTTAACCAATAAATAATAAACTTTATACAGAAGGTCCACCTCTATACGGGCGGTCCATATCATGAATACCTTTATATAGAAGGTTCACATGAGAATCATGACTTGACACACAAGTCCGAAGCCTTGTCCAACAATACTTTACAACATCATTACTTTGATCAATTACCTCTATATTGGAGGTATAGCCTTTACACGGAAGGCAATCAAAGTGCTCACCTTTATATGGGAGGATCAATCTTGGATACATAAGATTGTTTTGGAGAATGTCTTTTGATGTTGTATATTTAACAGATTGAGCCCTACCGGCTCCCATTCGTTATCCATTTCATTTTAATATTAAAACAAAACTTTAAAAAGAAGTTTTTAAGATGCAAACCCAAACTAGGGATTCACCCTATGTGATTTTTAGATACATATAAATATCACAATAATGTTTTAAGCAATGGCATTAAAATATATCTACTAGAGTTTCTAGGGAATCTGTATGGCTTGGTGTTCAACAATTGTAGAAATAAACATCAAAATGTAACAAGTTGTTCATAATAACAAAGGCATAAATCCTGTGAAAGATATCCAGTCAAGACAAAAACATTATAATAGCCATGATAACATATTAAGATAAAAACAAGTTACCAAGTCAATGCTTAAACCACACGAATCCATAAATGGTTATTTACATTACTTAGTATGGGGGAAAATGCCCACATTACATCCACAAGCTCGTGTCTGCCAAGCTTACTTACAACTTGTTCTCATAGGTGAAACCACCAGAAGTTAAATGCATGCAACACTATGGGTTCTACTCTTGGAACTTAGAAGAGAGTTAGAGCCATGAAGGTCCTGTTCTTACCTGGGATCAGTACACTCTTCATCATGGTTAAAATCAGACTTCAATGAGTCAGTAAATCCTTACGCATATCCTATGAATACACTTTTGGAGCACATGGTTATCACATGGTTGCATATAAATATATGTATATAAACCAAGAAATAAACATTGTATTGAATAATTGTATGATAAGCCATAGAGAACACTTATCAGTGCTAAACATGCTAAATTCTAGAAAGGATATCACATCAGGAGACAATTGAAACGCGAGGGAGAATGAGATGCCCATGAATCCTATTTGTCTAAGTTTCTAGTGTGATGGACATTTTTGTATGACGAGAGTCGGTTTTTAGGTTTTATTTAATTTTAATTTTAATTTAGTTTTAGATTTTTGAATAATCATTCTACCCCAAGCTTCAATTTTCTCTTGATGATGATCCCATATTAGTGATTGAAACGTTGATTTTCAAACTTTCTAATGCAGCTCCTTCTTACTATCTACTGATCCTACATATGGCTATATTCCAAAAGGATATCACAGTAACCACCAAACAACATACATGCACACCCTTGCAAGAATGTGACTGAGAGATAAAACCTTTAACCCTTTACATAATGCCTTATGAAATCCACACATAAATATTTGACCTCAAGTAAGCCAAATTTACAAAGTGGATTCAATGGACAAGAAGCAGTCGAGCTCCAAGTTTTCCCATGGAGGAGGTGGAGCCTCTCCACCCAGAACAAATGTAAATAACAATGAAATTTCCCTACTAAACCCTTGTTCATTTGAAATTGAGATAGAGGTACGGTGATTAATATTGCGTAGATTTGTACATATGATAGGTGGAGGATTAAGGCGATGCGAGCCCACCTTCCAGCCTATCGGATAGACATTTATGTCCTTATCACATTTAATGCTAGGAGTGAACCATTTGGAAATAGGTGGAAAGATCCACTCCTCCATATTTTACACTGAAGAATTGTTATCATGCTAAGCATTGACCTTGGAGTGATGAGGATAAACTCGCTAGGGTTGTCCTAGAGATCCCCTACTACTCCATGTTATAACCATAAGTGCATACACCTGCAATGCTAAACCATATGTTATCTCAATGTGCTAAGTAAGCCATGGTTAAATCATCATGGGAAAAACTCCCCACCAAGCCCATACATGGAATAAGTTATTATGCTAACCATTGTTTAGGCCTAGCCATGACTAGGTTGGTCGAATGGAAAGGGCTTAAAATATTATTCGTTATAATGTTTTTTTATGATAAGATTGTTTTAATAAGTTATGTTAGTTAACATGTTATATTAATGTATATATGGTTAATGGTGAAGGCTATTATATAGAGTTAATAAATATTAATAGTGGGATATTAATAATGTTTATTAATAAACAATTGAATATATATATATTGAGAGAGAGAGAGAGAGAGATCAAAAGGGATTAAAATATATTTGGCTTGGTATCAGATAGAATTCATATCTAGTTTAATTCTAGGTGAGAGTAGATATACTCATAGACTTCAAAGAACTAGAACAAGCAGTGAATTGGTAAATAATCCAATAGGAAGAGATTAATGTCAACTTTCTAATCAATGTTAAGGCTACAATAGTGCATCATATGTTAAGAGGAAATGAATAAGTTAAGTGAGAAAATTCCAATACTTGATATGATATACTTGATTGATTGTATATGAAGGACAACCATTGCAGGTAAGCAATAAGTGCAATGTGAATACTAGATGCATGGATTCCCTCTCTGAGCTAACTAATCAATAGTAAGCTAATGGTAGAACTAACCATTAGCTATAATGACTTGAGAATCTTGTAAGTATATTTGAAGCAGTGTGAGTAGCTCGTTTTGCATCTAGAACTGGTTAATAGACCATAAATCCAAGAGGGTGTCCTTTGTGTTTAACTATATAATCCATGAATAATAATCCTAGTTGCGACTAATATAGTGGAATTTTTTTAATTGGTTTCATCTAAGTAAATCTAACACTAAGAAAAGGTAAGCGCTCATCCTCCTACTTTGTTACTATCTATGATATGTTATGACTTGGTGCATTTTATAAAAGAAATTAATTAAGTGTGATGGGTACATGACAACTGCTAGATTTTGAGCATTAATTCAACATACTCTAGGATCTTTACTAAGAGAATAACATGTACATCATATCAATCATATCAAACATGTATCAAGCATATCAAGCAATCACATAAGACAATGGACACACAGAGTTTCAATGGGGACAACCATAAAGGTGAAAAACCTCACACCTTCCTCAGAGATAGAAAGAGCAATGATACAACCAAAGTACAAGAGATAGTCTTCTACTAGCAGCTACTCCTCTTGAACTAGTGTGCCACCTTCCGAGTAATGTAGAAGTGAATAATGAGATGATCAAATAGAGAGCTCTCGCTCTCTATTTATACTTGTCATGTCCTGCTTAATAAACCAACAGGGCCGACTTGTCTAACTCATTCTAATAACCCATGGTTACATTAATCCGGGCCGACCCCTCAATAGGTGGTCTAATAACCCATCACAGCAAGTTACGCCACTTGCGACACTTGTCAATACAAATGACAACACTTCCATATAGAGGAATAATACCATCTCTATAGGAGTACAATATACATAGGTGAAATACATTCTGAAGTTACATATACATCAACACTCCCTCTTAACTAGGAAGGTATTTCTTGACACAGATATGCTAGCACAAGTCTTCTTCTCTGGATCATCATCACTGGATCATCGTCATTGAATTATCATCATCGAATCGTCATCACTATTGCTATCTCAATCAATCTCCAATCTACTCGTCATAGGAATTTCTACATAGCCAATCCTTTTTCATACTGGATGTAGGCCCGCCACCTGCAGGTCTTCATCATCTACAGATATAGCCCTTTTTCATGCTGGATGAACATCACAACATCTCTGTGAGCAAGCCATTAAGTAGGTACACCTCAGGACTGATTACACTGCCTCTGCAAAACCTGCAAGATCTCTTAGGATTGATTACACTGCCTCTGTAAAACCTGCAAAAGCATCTCAGGACTGATCATATGCCTCTATAAAACCTATGTACCATATTGTCACATCATCGTCTTTAGATCATCGTCATCATCCATGGAGCATAACCCAGATGCACACACACAATAATTACACTCATCGGCATGGAAGGACTTTCCTCTAACCATCCGGGAAAAGCTCGGCACTTACACTCACCAGCATGGAAGGACTTTCCTCTGACCATCTGGGAAAGGCTCTCAGCACTTACATCAACGACCATGGAAGGAATTACCTCTGACCATGTCAGAATGGCTACAACAATTACATCATGACCATGGAAGGACTTTCCTCTGACCATGTTGGAAAAGCTCAACAATTACATCATGACCATGGAAGGAATTTCCTCTGACCATGTTGAAAAAGCCATGCCCAACACTTACATCTCGCCAGGGAAGGACTTTCCTCTGACCATGTGAGAATGGCCCATCCCTTACATCTCATCATAGAAGGACTTTCCTCTAACTATGTGAGAATGGCTCTACCCAACCCTTACATTTCACCATGGAAGGAATTTCCTCTAACCATGTGAAAATGGCCTAGCCATTACATCTCACCATGGAAGGACTTTCCTCTAACCATGTGAGAATGGCCTTATGTGCATCTGTGTCTCCGGACTCATCACTTCCCCTTGGAAGGTATATCGATCTGAAGTACAACAAGTCTCCCTCTGAAGTATCCAAACTTCACTCTGGCTAGCAGCTTGGTCAACACATCAACTATCTGCTCATTCGTCGCAACATACAGGAGCTTCACTGCTTCTCTCTACACCATATCCCTGATATAGTGATACTTGATCTCAATGTGCTTCGACTTGTAATGGAAAACTAGGTTCTCTGATAACTTCACACAACTCTGGTTGTCGCAATATATATAAGTAGCACTCATCTGGAGATCAAACAAATCAGACAGTAGCTTCCTAAGCCATATTTCCTCACAACTGGACAAACAAGCTACGACATACTCTGCTTCAGCTGTACTCAGTGCCACACAGGACTATTTCCTGTTAAACCAAGAGATCATACCAGATCCCATACTGAAGCAGCACCCCGAAGTGCTCTTCCAATCAATGGCACTGCCTGCCTAGTCCGAATCAACATAACCCTCCAGGATAAACTTTTGATTCGCATCATACTTGATCCCATAGTCAACTGTACCCTTCAGGTACCTCAGAATATGCTTTGCAGCTATCAGGTGAACATGTCTCAGACCTGTCAAGTACTGGCTCAAGGTGTTCACCGCAAAGCAGATATCTGGTCTCGTATTCATCAGGTACATCAAGCACCCAATCATTGGACGATACATTGTAGCATCAACTGGCTCAAAAGAAGCATCACATAGAAGCTTCAGGTTTGATGCCATAGGTGTGGCCATAGCCTTGTAGTACATCATCCTGAACCTCTTCAGTATCTCTACTGCATACTTCCCTTGTCCAAGGAATATTCCATTTGCACTTTGCCACACCTCCATACCAAGAAAGTAGTGCATCATACCCAAGTCCTTCATCTCGAATTCGGTAGCAAGCTTCCTCTTTGTATCGGCAATCAATCTATCCTCACATGTTACAAATAGGTCATCCACATACAATAGTAGTATTGCTGGATTGCCTTCCTCAACCTTGTAGTAAAGGTTGGAATCCACTTTACTCTTGGTAAATCCCAAACTGGATAGGAAGCCATCTATCCTGTCATACCAGGTCCCGGGTGCCTGTTTCAAACCATATAGGGATTTCTTCAGTTTGCACACATGTGACTCTCCGTCATGTGTCTCAAACCCGAGTGGCTGCTCCACATACACTTCCTCTTCAACTACACCATTCAAGAAAGCAGTCTTGACATCCATCTGGTGTACCTTCCATTTCATCACTGCAGCTAGAGGAAGTACTAATCTAATGGAAGTGTATCTGGCCACAGGATCAAAAGTCTATTCATAATCAATTCCTTCTTTCTGGCAGAAGCCATGAGCTACAAACCTTGCTTTATATTTCTCTATGCTGCCATCTACAGCATGCTTGATCTTATAGATCCACTTGGAAGTCACCATAGACTTCCCATCTGATCTTGGTACCACATCCCAAACATCATTCTTCATGATCGACTGGTATTCCTTGATCATGGCATCCTTCCATTCTTTCTTTTCTGCTGCTTCTTCATAACTGGAAGGTTCTTTGTTCATTATGTCACAGAGTAAAGCAACATAGCTGGTATGTGATCTTGTTCTTTTCCTTTCTCTGTGTTCCTCTTCTGGAATGCCAAACCTTTCTGCATCTTGGATGAGATCTCTAGCCCATGTTGGTTTCCTCTTGTGAGATTCCTTCTCACGGGGTGGATCTATAGGTTGTTGTGGATCTTCCATTTCACAATCTTCTTCAGGAACTGCTTCATTCATGGTGGTGTCTTCAGTTCTAGATATTCTGGGTTCTTCATCATCTTCAACTGGTTTTTTCCTTGATTTGATGTATGCTGAGCTTTCATCAAATGTTACATCCCTACTGATATCAATCTTCTTGAATCCTAGGAAGTAGATTCTGTAAGCCTTCGAGCTTTCACTGTAACCCATGAATATGCCCTTCTTTCCTGAAGGATCTAGCTTTGTACTCTTTCTTTTGGGATGTGAGTGTATACAGGACAACCAAATATTCTGAGATGGCTAACTTCTGGTTTCTTACCAATGAACACTTCTTCTGGTGTTTTGTTCTCAAGTATTTTATGGGGTGTTTTGTTATGCACATATACAGCTGTCCTTGCTGCTTCAGCCCATAAGTGCATAGGTAGATCTTGGTCATGGAGCATTGCCCTAGATGCTTCCATGATTGTTCTATTCTTCCTCTTGGAAACCCCATTCTGTTGTGGATTGTAAGGAGTGGTCAACTCCCTCTTAATCCCTGAATCACTGCATAACTTCTTGAATTCTGTTGAAGTAAATTCTCCGCCATTGTCGGATCTGAAGATCTTGATCTTTGTGTCAGTTTGGTTTTCTATCAAGGCTTTGAATTCCTTGAACTTTTCAAACACTTCATCTTTCTTCTTCAAGAAGTAAACCCAAGTCTTCCTAGAGAAAACATCAATGAAGGAAACATAATATATATACCCACTCAGAGAACTGGATGACATCGGACCGCATACATCAGAGTGGATGATTTCCAAGATTCTTTTTGCCTTGCTTTCACTGCTTAGAAATGTCTTCTTTGTGTTCTTTCCCTTTGCACAACCTTTGCAAATGCCTTCATGCTTTGTCTGGATTTCAGGAAGACCTTCTACAGCTTTGCTTGCAATTGGTAATGCCCTATAGTGCATGTGTGCAAGACTTCTATGCCAAAGTTCACTTGGCTCTATTGAATCATGGACCATGGCTTGTTTTGGTTGGCCCTTCAATTTTTATAATCCTCCCTCTTGCTCTCCAATCACAACTGCATCATCTATAGTCTTACCTTTTGGCCACATTAGGACTTGGCAATCTACAAATGAAACCCTCATTCCTTTTGCATCCAATGCAAATATGGAGAGTAGATTCTTCTTGAGACCTGGAACATATAATACATCTTTCATCTTCATAGACTTTCCAGAGTCTAGTTTATAGGAGGCTTCACCACTCCCTTTTATTGGATATTGGTAGTCATCTCCAAGTTTCACCTTGTGGGGTGATTCATGTTCAGATAGGTTCATAAAGGATTCCTTGAATCCTGTCATGTGCTTAGAAGCCCCACTATCTATAAGCCAATCATTACTTCCATGAGTAATGGTTCCAATGAGAGCAGAAATCAAAACATATTCTTCATCACTTGAAGAATCTTCACTATCTTATCTAGCCCTCTTCCTGGGAGGTTCATCATCCTCGGCAGCATGAGCATGATGTCTTCTTTTGAAGCTCTTCTTCTTATGACAACCATCTTTCTTATTTCTGGGACAATCTCTGGAATAGTGTCCCTTCTCATCACATGTATAGCAACGGACATAGGACATGTTCCTTCAAGGTTTGGGACTACCTCTCTAATTCTGATGGTGATGTCTTTCTTTCTTGCCATGATGGTGAGCCTTCTTATCACGATGTCTTTTGGAGTGTGCTGTGAGAGCTTGGTCTTCATTCCCCATCTTCTCTTCTCGAGCTACAATTCAAGCTTCTTCCTGTGAGCATTCTTCCCACAGTCTACTGAAAGTGATAAGTTTCTTCCTAGCACAAATCCCTTGGATGAAGGAATCCCATGACCTAGGAAGGCCATTAAGAGTGGTCATTACCAATTCTCCATTTTCTATATCTTCTCCCATAGCTTCAAGTTGTTCTTTTATCTAGGAGACCCTTGATAAATAAGACTACATAGTCTCCACATTCCGGATCTTGAAATTCTTCAATTGATTCCTCAAGGTCATCTTCTGATTTATGTTCTTCCCTTCAAATAACTTGGTCAGGGAATTAAACATCTCCTTTGGTGTCTTTAGGGATGACACATGGGGTATGAGATGATCTTTGATAGATCAACAATGATCCTCTTTTCCTTGACCAAGTTCTTCTTATGAAGAGCCTTAGCCTCTTCTCCCTCTGGGATAGGGACCACTTCACTTATATAAGTGTTCAGCTCATTTTCTTCCAGGATTAACCCAATCCTATACTTCCATGATCGGAAGTTATCATCCCCTTCAAGCTTATCCTCAAGCTTGGTGTGGTGAGATATCTTTAAAGAGTACTTCAAATGGAAATAGAAAAGTCTTAGGTCTTACCACTTGATTTGTTGAAAACTGGATCTAGACCCAGATTAGGGTTTGTCAGAGAAACCCTAAAAATTAAAACTTTGAATTTCAAACTTCTGAAAGGATAGAAAGATGCGCCTTGATGAGCTGATCATCCTGGTATACTCAGAAATTGAAAACTGCAAATATTCACCCTTCATAAATGCTTTTCAATCTTCCAGATTCACTAGGGAGGACCCTAAAATAGGGTTTGAGTTTCCCGGAGCTTCACCCAACCAAAAATCTCGATCCAAAGCTCTAAACTTCGATTTTTCCAAGGAGCTTCCAACTATGTCCTCAGATATCAGAAATTCTTATTTTTGTGGAAACCCTAATTTTTAGGGCAAAAACTGAAAGTGTTCAGAATTGAATTCTGATTGGACAGAAAGATTCTCCTTAATGAGTAGAGTCAATATACCTTACTTCTTTTCCAAAATATGTGGAGAGAAACCCAGTAAACAATAAACCCTAGTTTATGCCACTATACAATGTCTTCATCTCAAGTTAGCTTTGATACCATGTTAGATTTTGAGCATTAATTCAACATACTCTAGGATCTTTACTAAGAGAATAACATGTACAACATATCAATCATATCAAGCATGTATCAAGCATATCAAACAAACACATAATACAATGGACACACAGAGTTTCACTAGGGAAAACCATAAAGGTGAAAAACCCCACAACTTCCTCAGAGATAGAAAGAGCAATGATACAACCAAAGTACAAGAGATAGTCTTCTACTAGCAGCTACTCCTCCTCTTGAACTAGTGTGCCACTTTTTGAGTAGTGTAGAAGTGAATAATGAGATGATCAAATAGAGAGCTCCCGCTCTATATTTATACTTGTCCTGTCCTGCCTAATAAACCAACAGGGCCGACTTGTCTAACTCAGTCTAATAACCCATGGTTACATTAATCCGGGCCAACCCCTCAATAGGTGGTCTAATAACCCATCACAACAAGTTACGCCACTTGTGACACTTAACAATACAAATGACGACACTTCTGTATAGAGGAATAATACCATATCTATAGGAGTAGAATAGACATAGGTGAAATTCATTCCAAAGTTACCTATACATCAACAACAAAGTGGTATCATAGCCGAGGTTACAACACTTGGAGCTTATGAAATCACCTACACGATGGTGATTTTGGTTTACAACTAATACATTTTTTGAATTTTAGGCATCAAGAAGAAGACATACTGAAAAGTGAATAGGTAACACAGACAACTAGAAGCACATAAAAATAATGAGTGAAGCAACAATTCAAAATAGGGTGGGAGAAGGATACCCACCTAAAGCGAATGCACAGTTTGAGTTTAACATAGCCCATGAAACAAAAACTCATGTACTGATGTTGGAAATATAAAAAATCATGCAAGAATTACTATGTATCTTCAAGGATGACAATGTCAAATCCTTGAAAGAACATCGTGAAATCAATGCCATCTTAATAAAGAACCTGATTAACATCAACAACATTGTACATCCTACCCCTACCTTCAACTATGGGTTCAAAAAGGAGTCACAAGAGAAAGGTTCCCGCAGTAAGGAAACAAGATCAAAACCTCCACCTAAGGAGGATGGAAAGGAAGCAAGCAGCAAAGAGGTTGTTCCAAACAACTCAGGAAATGAAAGCATTGTAACATCACCTCCAAAGAAGAAGTAGAAGCATAAAATAACTAATAGAACTTTAAGGGGCTTTCAAACAGATCAAACCAACTATCTCCAATAGAATGGTGAAAATAGGTGAAGAAGGTGAGGCTTAGCCATTGAGAATACATAATTACTTTCAAATCTACAACTTCAATGGAAACATGAAGGAATGATTGTTTGCATATAACCTCATGACCAATGAATCTATCTGGTCGAAAGATGTGAAAACTACTAAACATATCAAGGAAAAGGATATTGAGTGGAAGGAATTCAAAGAATGCTTACCAAAGAAGTATATGTCAGAGAGGTTTTACGACATGAAAATAAAAGAGTTACATGAACTCGTGATGGGATAGATGAATATGGGAGATATAATTAGTAAGTTACTAGAGTTATTGCATTATGTTACCTACATTAAGGAGGAAAAAGTTAAAATCTATTGATTCCTGATTTGTATACCCTAACAATTCCGATACAAATTAGAGTTTGACTGTCCAAAGGACCTAGAGGATACCTTTCACAAGGAAAGACTCTACTATGAGCACAACCAACAAAAAGATGAAAACCAACTAAGTATACAAGATAAGAAAAGACAAAATGTTGAACAATGGAACAAATGATATAATCCCTCTACCATCATAAATCACACAAAGTATTTCCAGAATAATAATGATTTTGGAAAAAATAAATAGTGACAAGCTACTCATGCTTAGAGAATAAACCATCCTGGTTGAATTTCAGGAAGGAAATGAGTAGGGACTAATACTGAACCTATTCAATGTTGGGGCTCTCAAGAGCACCAAAATCAAGTGAACTTCCGTCATAATGGTAAGGCTACTAAGACTATTCACAATCTGCAAGAGGCCACTACAGTTAATGACATGGACATGGTTCCAAATATCTGTATAGGTTTTGAAAACCCACAGGTTGATCATCAATCATTGGTCATGGAAGTGGAAGGTAAATATTTTTATAAATCCATTTCTATCCACATTGACCCAGGATCTTGTAAAAGTTATGTTTCCTGTAGAATTGCTTAGCAATGTATGCTACAGAAAAACAAATTTCAGCAAGCTTGGTTAGTTTAGCTAGTCATGGGAGCAAAGAAGAAGGTTTATGAATTTGCAAAAGTTGGTATCTTTGAATTGGATGGAATGACGATAGTGGAAAAGTTGAATATTTTTCCATTGGGGTCCTATAATATTCTCATAGGAATGGAATGGCTAGAAAATAATGAGGTTACCTTTAATTGATAAACAAAGACATTCACATGTGAATATGAGAAATGAAATATCATAACTATAAACAACATGCCTCACAAGGTATTAGTGGGGTAGATATCTACCTTATTGTTAAAATAAAGTGAACAAAAAGGATGTAAGTTATATGGAGTATAGGTAACAAATCTTGGAAAGGAGATGGATCTAAGCTAGAAGACTATTTGTACTTGTGGACTTTAGGATGTATTTCCTGAAGAAGTACTTGGATTTCTTCCCAAGAGGGATCTAGATTTCATTATTGATCTAGTACCAAGAGAAGTGATTATATCAAAAGCACCATATTGAAGGAGCACCCTAGAGTTAGTAGAACATAAATTGTAGATGCAGGAGCTACTAAAAAAATACATCAGAAGTAGTGTTTCCTAGTGGTTATATTTAGTTCTATTTGTTGAAAATAAAGATGGAACCTTGAGATTGTGCATTAAATACCAACAACTAAACATGGTAAATATACAGAACATGGATAATCTACCTAGAATTGATAATCTATAAATGATTAGGTCCGAGAGGAAAAGGTGTTCTCTAAGAGTGACTTAAGATCTAGCTATCACCAAATTTGGAACAAAGCAAACTACCTTTATGACTTCTTATGGACACATCGATGATATCCTCATCTACTCAAGGATGAAGGAGGAATATAAGGGACACCCAAGGATAGTCCTGCAAATCTACAGGAACACAAACATTACATGAAGTTCAATAAGTGTGATTTATTTCTAGAATTGCTTTAGCAATTGGATGTAATTTCATAGAAATGGGTTGTAGTGGACTCTGATAAAATTAGATCCATTATGGAATGGCATACCCCATCAAACATAGAATAAATCAGGTCATTCATGGGATTGCCTAGTTATTACAACAAATTCATTAAGGAATTCTAAAATATTTCATATCCCATAACCTACTTGCAACAAAAACAATCTAAATTTATTTGGATAGAGAAATGTGAGGTGAGTTTCAAGGACATGAAAAGGATATTGACTAATATCCCTATCTTAAAAATTGTAGACCCCTATGGATATTTTGTAGTATACATGGATTTCTGCAAAGAAGGATTAGGATTGATACTAATGCAAAATGATCAGGTGATTTGCTATGAGTTGAGGAAGCTTAAGGACCATGAAAGGAACTATGAAACCCATGAATTAGAGATGGAATCAATTAATCATGCATTGAGAATGTAGACACATCACCTATCGAGGAAGAGATTTTTGCTAGATATAGACAATCTTAGGTTGAAGCATTTGTTCAACCAACAGAACTTGAATGCTCAATAGGAAAGATGGTTGTATTCTCTAAGTGAATGTGACTTTGAAATAAGTCAGATTAAAGGATAGGAAAACAAAGTTGTCGACACTCTTAATAGAAGTATTCAACTACTATACTCCACAAGTATCAGTACTATGAATATTGATCTCAAAAGCAAGATAAGAATTTCCTATGAGCAAGATGAGTATTACCAAAATAAATGGTTAGGACACCAAACAGAGGAGGTGGAACATAAAAAAGAAGACTGTAATGTCACCACTGATGAATTACTCATGCACAAAGGTAGATTGTATGTTCCTAATACAGTAGATTTGAAGGAAATGATGATGGATGAGTTCTATAAACAACCATATACTGGACATCTGAGATACTAGAAGATGATCACCAAAGAAAGGAAACAATAATTTTGGCATCAAATGAAATATGAGATTGCTGATTATACTGCTTGTTGTTCAAAATTCCAAGAAGTAAATGTGGAACACAAGCATCTAGTCATCTTCTTAGAATGATTTCCCATTCTTGAATGGAAATTGGAAACAATATCAATGGATTTTATCACTCGATTGACAAAATCTAGGACTCAACACGATTTGATTAGGGTGGTTGTGGACAAGTTGAGCAAGATTTTTCACGTTATCCTACTTTAAATCAACTTTCAACAGAATAAATACTGTAGAAATATTCTTAAAAGAGATATTTAGGTTGCACAGATACCTAAACACATTGTTTCAAACAGGGATGCTAAGTTCACATCAAAATTTGTAAGGGGTGTGTTTGTAGGTGTGGGTACTCAATTGAACATGATTACATATACCATCTTTAGACTGATGGATAGACTGAGAGGACTAACCATATTATTGAGGATATTCTATGGATGTATATGATGGCTAATACTGAAAAGTGGTAAAACTATCTACACATAGAAGAGTTTGCCTACAATAATGGATATCAGACATCAGCAAAGATGAGACCTTGTGAATTATGTATTGTAGGAAGTGCCATACTCCTGTAATTTGGGAAAACCCAATGGATAGATTAATGCTTGGCCCTAGCATGTTAAATGTATTGGAACAAATTGTTAACGAGGTTAGGCAGAACCCAAAATTGGCTTAAGACCACTAGAAAAGTTATGCAGGCCTGAGTAGAAGGCCATACGAATTTAAAGTAGGAGACCATGTCTACTTAAAGTAAAAGAAAAAAGAATTTGAATGAACCTAGGAATATGCTCTAAATCAGCTCCATGATACTATGGACCATTTGAAATCCTAGCTAGAGTGGGACATGTATCCTATTAGTTAGGTTTACCAGCTAATGCTAAAGTACATAATGTGTTTCATGTATCATTATGGAAGAAATATATACATGATACTAAACATATCGTTGATTGGCATGTGATACAGGTGGAACGAAAAGGATAGTTCTATCCAGAACCATTTCACATCCTAGACCAGAAGGAAGTTGTACTCTAGAATAAGTCCATCCCCCAAGTAGAGGGACAATGAGATAACTCCGAGCCTAAGGAATCCACTTCAGAGATGGACAAAAAAATAAAAGATGCATATACATCTCTATTCCATGATGGAGCTTAATAGTTTTTGTAATACAATGGATGGTTTTGTTTCAATGGGGAAGGGATACAATACCCTAGAATACCAACCACTATATATGACTAACTATTGTAAACAATTAAACCTTATTATTGATAAGTGTTATGTATTTGGTTTGTTTATTGAACTATGTTAAAAATGTGCTTGTGATGTGTGAGATGACCAATAAATGAGGGGTCCCTATCTCTTAAAGGAGAAAAATAAGATACAAAAATGAATTAAGAAGGATAAACGTAAAAAGGAATTAAAATGAAATAGAAATTAAATAAAGTAAAAAAGAAAAGAATAAAATAAGAATAATAGGAGAAGACTCTTCTAGAATTGTAACTCCTACATAGGTGGCATCACCTATAAAATTGGATAAGAATAGTATAATCATATTCTACAAAAGAGGGGAAGAAGAATTCCAAGGGGTTAATCTCTCTTGGTGGAGGAAGGAAGAGCAATACACTTCAAACAATAGAAATCTAAAGAACAAAAGGAAAAGTAAAATCTTAAATATGAAAGAATGAAGAATCTATAATGAACATAAAGATGGATAGTTGAAGGGGAGAGAGATATCTTCTGTATCTACTTGCAGATGACCAAAACCAAGTCCAATAATGGTTGAAAATATCTATTGGCATAGAATGTGGGTACTCAGGTGTTGTGTACCATCTAGTAGGAGGAACTATATGGGTATTGTTAACAACAGTATTGTCTATATAGGTTGGAGTACTGTGTGTTACTTAGAAGCAGTATTTTCTATGCACGATGAATTACTAGTTGTTGTTTGGAAAGTGTGCTACCTGGACTAAATCACAGACACTGGTATGGTGATTTAGCTAAGACAAGACCCTAATATGGAATGAAACCTGCTAAATCAAAATGAATCTGAAAACTACAAGAATCCTAAAAAGTATTCATAGAGAGACACGCACTCAACTCGCGGGTGACTATGGGGAAACTAAGGATGAAGTTTCGTACATATCTATGTTTAACTCGAATTGATACTAAGAGGGGGATTGAATCAGCATCAAGCGCAATCTTAATAATTTATAGATTTTTTCTTCTTATATATCATACACCAATGATAGAGTAATTAATAACATAAAAAAAATGTGTGCAAAGTATTTGTAAATAAAATTTATATAAATAAAATCTTTGATTACATAGATTGTTGGAAGACGCCAATCTCCAATGATGGTGTGAGAACCTACTCATAGAATTTGCAAACACCAATCTAATAGGGACACCAATCCCTTATGCAAGCACTAACTTGCTATGTGCATGCACCAACCTATGAGGACACCAATCCTAGTATGAGCACCAACTCATAATCATCAAGCATCAACTTGTGGAGTCATATACCAACCTATCTTATGGATGAGAACAAAAATTCTCCTGAGCAACAACTTAGATTTGTAGGAACCAACCTGTAGGATACCTCAGTATCCTATCCTTTCCCCTTCATTCCTCCCTTGAAAATATATTAATGTAGCTATGTTCCACTTTCGCACTCTATTATGTGCTTCCTAATATGTACAATTTGTTCTTGCACAAACTCCTCAACACTCCTTTATTCTACGCACACTACTTCATAGATTCTGTTGGTTTATGTTCTATTAAATTTATCCTTGTACTCTACTATATTGAGCGCCTAACCATGTACTCTACTAGATTTTTCCATATGACCAAGTTATTTTATTCCCTTTTATTCCGTGTGCTCAACTTTCTACTTTTCCCACGATTACGTCTTTGTATATGACTTAGTTCTTTACTACCGTGTTCTACCAGTCAACAAGCTATTGATTTCACTTCAACCCCCATAGTAATTCTATCCTATACAACCCAAAAACATATCAATCTTTTGGTTTTTTATAATCATTCTAGCATCAATACTTATTTCCTTGAATCCATTGAGTTTTACACAAGTAGGGGCTTCTCTATGTCAGTGAAACCCCTTCTTCCTTTCTTTATGGTCAAGTTTACCAAAACATTCAACTTGAACCAACCACTTTTATTATTCTTTTATCAAAGTGTAGTTTTCACATTTTGATATATTTACTTACTTCACAGTATTTGTGTGACTAGCACATGTCTTTAACTTGTGTGAATGGAGTTCCATGACTTGGTGGGACTTGCACACGTACTCCCCATGACAAATATTTCCTATATACTTCTTCAAATTGGCTTCTAGACTTCATGCTCCTTATTTAAAATCAATGAAAATACTAAGTGCAAAAATCTACCCCTTTGGTATTGATGTCAACACCAAGTGAAACAGAGCTCCCCTTGAATATGAGTAACCTATGCTTTTGTGATTTTTGTCTTTGCACAATTCCTACACAATTTCTATTGTCATTTCCTTAGAAATTTATTCATAGTATCTTCAATTTATCCCCCTTTGACATCAATGGAAAAGGTATTCCCACTTGTGTTTTAATTATTGTTGGAAGTATTTGGTGAATCTCTAATTTTGTAATTTCTCCTCCTACGCAGTTGTATTTTTACAATTTCTCACCTTGGACTCATGCTTCTATTTCTTCTTTATGTTGCTCCTCCTTTGATTGTGTTGGTTCCAACTTCTATACTGCGCAATACCCTTTGTTGTCACATTGTTTCCTTTTTTTATATTGCTTTATCAAATTAATGGGGAGTGGTAATTGCTCCCAATTTATGTCTAAGATACTCAAAGGTATCCCTAAGAAGATGCTTTGTGAATATATCTACAATTTGTTCCTTGGTTTCAACATAGTCTAGTCTTACATTGTTTTCATTTACTTGTTCTCTTAAGAAATGGTATTTGATAGGAATATTCTTTGTACTTGATTATGTGTTGTATCCCCCTACACTCACTTATTTAAGACTTTAGATAATTATGCTTCTCTCCAATGCTGGTGTCTTCTTTGCAAGTTGCGTTTACTTCATCCTTCTCCCCAAATGAATTGGGGATTTCTTTAAGAGTGTTATGATTATTGTACAACCCAACATCAGTCTTATCATATGGTGATCTTTGATAACTAAGGATGTGATCTAAGATCATAGTGTTTTTTTCAAATTTTGACTTTGTCTCCAAGTACGCAATTGTCTTGTCCAAAAATTCCTTTAGTGAAAGGATCTCAACCTATCGATTTTTACAAATCTCCTTTTTCACTTGAATCTATCTTGTTAGACTTTGTTCAATTTGTCTTGCTTCTTCCACTTGAAATATTAGACCAGTGATAGTCTTTGTAGTCTCTTCATTGTCGTCATGTTTTTCCCTTTTTGATTCTTCTAGTAGGTATTCTAGCAATGCATTTCTCTTTCTGATCTTCTTGACTTCATCTAGGACACAAAATAGTTGTCTCTCAAGATTAATTTTTTCATTCTTGTAATCTAATTCTTGAGGAAATTTATTTTCACTTTCAAATAGATCTCTTGTATGTAAGGAAAAGTAGACTTCGTTGAGATTACTCGATGGATTCTATGGCCTTTTTTTATTTTTATTTGTTTCCTTAGGTTACTTCCTCTTCTGGTTGCTCTTTATTTCCATTATCTTCATTATCTTGATCTATGATCAAAGTGAGAGATCCATTTGTGTGAATATTTTGTAGTTTGTTCCAGATCTCTTTGGATGACTTACACAATTCCAATTTAGTTTTCTGATAATATGACAAGCCACTTAAAATTGCATTCATTACCTCTGCATTGTCCTTTTGTAACTTTATTCAGCTTCCTCTATTGATGGGGTCTTAGTAACTTTATAGTCATTTTCGACTGTCTGCCAAATATCAATTCAAAGTGAGTGTCAAAAAAACTTCCATTCTTATACTTCGAAGTAAATAGTATGTTCCATTGAATAAAAGCTCTATGTCAATGCTAAAACTAAATTCATCACAGTCCATATTTGTGCAATAAGCTTCCTTCCAATTGTTATCCTTTATCTGAAGGAACCTGCTTTGATCCCAATTGTTGAACCCGAATTGTTACTGAGAGTGGGGGTGAATAAGTATCCAGCACAATATTAACAATTTATACAATTTTTCTTCTTATATATCATACACCAATGACAAAGCAGTTAATAACAAAGAAAAATTGTTCGCAAAGTATTTGTAAAGAAACTTTATATAAATAAAATATTTGATTACATAGATTGTTATGAGACACAAATCTCTAATGATGGTGTGAGCACCTACTCATAGAATTTTGCAGACACCGATACCTTATGTAAGCACAAACTTGTTATTTGTAGGCACAAACCTATGAGGGAACCAATCCTCTTATGAGCCCCAACTCATAATCAAGAAGGACAAACTTGTATACTTAGGCACCAACCTATTTGATGAATGAGAACAACAATGATCCCGAGTGCCAACTTAGATTTGTAGACACCAACTTGTAGGATACCTGAGTCTCTTTTCCTTGCCCCTTCCTACCTCCCTTGAAAAGATATGAATGTAACTATGTTCCACTACTGCACTCTATTCTACACTTCCTGATCTGTACACTCCGTTCTTGCACAAAATCCTCAACACTCCTTTATTTTATGCACACTACTTCATGGATTGTGTTTTTTTCTATTATGTCTAGTTTCTCCTTGTACTCTACTATATTGAGCACCTAACCACATACTCTGTTGGATTTCCATATCCGACCAAGTTCTATGCTTTCGTTTTATTCTACAGGTTCAACTTTCTTCTTTTCCACTGATTGCATCTTCGTATATGACTCAGTTCTGTATTGTCATGTTCTACCAATCAACAAGATGTTGATTTCACTTGATCCCCCATAGTACTTCTATCCTTTGCACCCGAAAAACACATCAATATTTTGTTTATTTATAATCATCCTAGAATCCTATTTCCTTGACTCCATTGATTTTTCCACAAGTAGGGCCTTCTCTATGTCGGTGATGCCCCTTATTCCTTTATTTATGGTCAAGTTTACCAAAACATTCAACTTGAATAAAACACATTTCTTATTCTTTTGTCAGCCTGTAATTTGTGCATTTTGATATATTTACTTATTGCATAGTATTAGTGCTACTAGCACATGTCTTTAACTTGCGCGAATGGCATTCCATGACTTGGTGGAACTTGTGCATGTATTCCCTTTGACAACTAGCTTCTAGGCTTCATGCTTCTTATTTGAAATCAACTTGGTGGGACTTGTGTACATACTCCCCTTGACAATTATTTCTTGCATACTTCTTCAAACTGGCTTCTAGACTTCATTCTCCTTATTTTACATCAATGAAAATACTATGTTCAACAATCTATGGTTGGTTGGATCAAGGAAATCCCCTAGTAGTTGTAGATAGATGAATAGCACTTGGAACATATGTCAAGTTCCCTACAATTTATATCTTTATGTCCCTAATATTCATGAATTTTGTATCTATCTATGCTAATGCTATGATGGTTTATGCATGCATCTATATTTTAATCTAAGGGATTATCTAGATTTTCAGGTATGACTTGTTGAATTTAAACCAAATAGACAAGCAAGATCTCTGATAGAAACACAATCACAAGATAAACACACTATATATCCTGGGAAACCCTCATGGGGTAGAAAACCCAGTAAAGCTTTCCTCAATAAGATGATCAACCAAAATACAAGATGTGCTCCTTCCTTCTAAATCTCCTTAGCAGATCTCCTCAACTAGTGCGCACTCTTCCACAAGTGAGTGAATGATCTAATGAGGAGCTCACCTCCTCTATTTATACTTGAATCTCAACTGACTAAAAGACCTGTTGGGGCCGACCTCACCTGGAGAAGTCTAATAACCCCTAAAATGTAACTACAGGGCCGACCCACATATGGTGGGTCTAATAACCCTAGTTAATACTAACCATCGGAGGAATAAACATCTCCGGATACATAATAGGATTACCTCGGAGGGATGAAACATCTCCGGAATAATAAAGTACAAATATAATATTCTTTGAAGTTACAATATTTAACACTCCCCCTTAACGAGAAGGATATTATAACAGCATCTGCAGGAGCAAGGAGTCACCACACATGATACATCTATAAATCATCGGAAGCTTTCTTCAATCTATCCTCATCAGTAACTCAAACAGTTACTGGTACATCACTGTCAACATCAACATTAACATCACGATCAGCAGCATCGTCATCACACGATTAGCAGCATCGTCATCATATGATCAGCAGCATCATCACCACACGATCAGCAGCATCGTCATCACATGATCAGCAACATCGTCATCACATGATCAGCAGCATCGTCACCATACGATCAGCAGCATCGTCATCACACGATCAGCAGCATTGTCATCACACGATCAGTAGCATCGTCATGATCAGCAGCATCGTCACCATACGATCAGCAGCATCGTCATCATATGATCAGCAGTATCGTCGCCATACGATCAGCAGCATCGTCATCAGCAGTATCGCCACCATACCAATACAAGTATCCATAATGATAATATGAGTATCCATACCGATACAAGTAACTACATCATTAATACAAGTATCCTACTGATACAAGTAACCACATCATTAATACAAGTATCCTACCGATACAAGTAATCACATCATCAATACAAGTATCCTACCGATACAAGTAACCACATCATCAATACAAGTATCCTACCGATACAAGTAACCACATCATCAATACAAGTATCCTACCGATACAAGTAACCACATCATCAATACAAGTATCCTACCGATACAAGTAACCACATCATCAATACAAGTATCCTACCGATACAAGTAACCACATCATCAATACAAGTATCCTACCGATACAAGTAACCACATCATTAATTATTTTCTCGGAGACCATTCGTCTACGGATCAATTCAGGGACATAAGTCCGGGGATGATACAATCCCCACTTCTCGGAGACCATACGTCTACGGATCGATTCAGGGACATAAGTCCGGGGATGATGCAATCCCCACTTCTCAGAGACCACACGTCTACGGATCGATTCAGGGACATAAGTCCGGGGATGATACAATCCCCACTTCTCGGAGACCACACGTCTACGGATCGATTCAGGGACATAAGTCCGGGGATGATACAATCCCCACTTCTCGGAGACCACACGTCTACGGATCGATTCAGGGACATAAGTCCGGGGATGATACAATCCCCACTTCTCGGAGACCACACGTCTACGGATCGATTCAGGGACATAAGTCCGGGGATGATACAATCCCCACTTCTCGGAGACCATACGTCTACGGATCGATTCAGGGACATAAGTCCGGGGATGATACAATCCCCACTTCTCGGAGACCACACGTCTACGGATCGATTCAGGGACATAAGTCCGGGGATGATACAATCCCCACTTCTCGGAGACCATACGTCTACGGTTCTCTTTAGGACTGAAAGTCCAGGGATGATCCAATCCCCTCAACTGTCCACTAAGGACTTCATTCTCGGAGACCTCACGTCTACGGCTCTCTTTAGGACTGAAAGTCCAGGGATGATCCAATCCCCTCAACTGTCCACTAAGGACTTCATTCTCGGAGACCTCACGTCTACGGCTCTCTTTAGGACTGAAAGTCCAGGGATGATCCAATCCCCTCAACTGTCCACTAAGGACTTCATTCTCGGAGACCTCACGTCTACGGCTCTCTTTAGGACTGAAAGTCCAGGGATGATCCAATTCCCTCAACTGTCCACTAAGGACTTCATTCTCGGAGACTTCACATCTACGGCTCTCTTTAGGACTGAAAGTCCAGGGATGATCCAATCCCCTCAACTGTCCACTAAGGACTTCATTCTCGGAGACCTCACGTCTACGGCTCTCTTTAGGACTGAAAGTCCAGGGATGATCCAATCCCCTCAACTGTCTTCTCATCCATACAGGTATAATCATGTATCACATCAAAACATGTATACATCACATCAAGACATGTGTACATCAAAACATGTAAGCATCACATAATCAACACATGTACACATCACATCAAAACATGTGTACATCAAAACATGTATACATCACTAATCAACACATGTACACATCACATCAAAACATGTGTACATCAAAACATGTATACATCACTAATCAAAACATGTACACATCACATCAAAACATGTGTACATCAAAACATGTATACATCACTAATCAAAACATGTACACATCACATCAAAACATGTGTACATGTATACATCACTAACATGTATATCAAAACAAAACATGTATACATCAGACATGTATTCTCACTAATACATCATTTCAAATCATGTATACATCTAGCATAAAAGATATGTAAGAGTTCTAAGTCTAAATAATTGTAAGTAGCAAAACAAAAATAAGTGACAGAATTGTTATCAAATACTATACTACTCCCCCTTTCGAGGAGGGTCCTTCTGGACTAAACCAAGCTTGTCTCGAAAGTGCTCAAACTTTACTCGAGACAGAGGTTTAGTCAAGATATCAGCAACCTGATCCTCAGTGCTTATATACTCGAGCTTGATGGCTCCTCTCTGCACCATGTCTCGTATATAGAAGTAACGGATCTCAATGTGTTTTGACTTATCATGGAACACAGGATTTTCAGTCATCTTAATGCAGCTTTGATTATCACACATAATCACAGTGGGATCCATTTCCAAGTCAAAAATTCCAGATAAGAGTTTCCGAAGCCACACCGCTTCACAGCTAGCAGAGCAAGCAGCTATATATTCTGCTTCAGCGGTACTGAGGGCCACACTAGATTGTTTCTTGCTGAACCAGGAGATCATAGCAGAACCAAGACCATAACATCCACCTGAAGTACTTTTTCTGTCTGAGACACTACCTGCCCAATCAGAATCTGAGAAACCATGCAACTTGAGTTCATTGTCTCCAAGATAGTAAAGGCCAAAGTCCACTGTACCTTTTAGGTACCTCATTATATGCTTTGCAGCTATAAGGTGAACCTTTCTAGGTTCTACTTGAAACTGACTTAGGGTATTTACAGCAAAGCATATATCAGGCCTAGTATTTGTTAAGTACATCAATGATCCAATGATTTGTCTATATAGGGTTATGTCCACTAGTTCTGATGAATCATTAACTAGTAGTTTCAGGTTGGAGTCCATGGGAGTGGCCATAGCTTTACACTCCAACATATCAAATCTTTTGAGAATCTCCACAGTATACTTACCTTGATTTAGAAAGATTCCTTTTGGCTCTTGCCATACTTCTAGGCCTAAGAAGTAGTGCATTAGTCCGAGATCTTTCATTTCGAATTCTGAAGAAAGCTTCTTCTTGCTTTCAATGATTTGATTCTCATTTCCGGTTAGAAATAGATCATCTACATACAACAGCAAAATAACAGGTTCATCATTCATCACTTTGAGATAAAGGTTGGGGTCAGCTTTACTTTTGGTAAAGCCCATGCTTGTTAAGAAACTGTCAATCCTTCCGTACCAAGCCCTGGGAGCTTGCTTCAAACCATATAATGCCTTTTTCAGTTTGCATACATGGGTCCTTCCGTCTTTGACCTCAAAACCTTGAGGTTGTTCTATGTATACTTCTTCTTCAATTACACCATTCAGAAAAGCTGTCTTAACATCCATTTGATGCAATTTCCATTTCATCATGGATGCAAGTGCCATGATAGTTCTAATTGAAGTATACCTAGCAACAGGTGCAAATGTTTCTTCATAGTCAATTCCCTCCTTTTGAGAGAACCCTCTGGCTACAAACCTTGCCTTGTATTTTTCAATGCTACCATCTGCAGCATGTTTTATTTTGAAAATCCATTTGGAAGAAACCACACTTTTATCTTTTGGTTTGGGGACTATATCCCAAACATCATTCTTCATTATCGACTGATATTCTTCCGTCATTGCTTCTACCCATTCTTTCTTTTGAGCTGCTTCTTCATAGCTAGTAGGTAGTTGATCCACAAGATCACACATCAAGGCCATATAGTTGGATACTAACTTTGGTTTCTTTCTTTCTCTAATGGAGCCTTCAGGAGCACCATATCTTTCAGCTCCTTGAATAATATCTCTAGCCCATGCTGGTCTTCTTTTCCTAGATAATTCTGCAACAGGAGGTTCTTGTGATTCCAGCATGTCATGATCCTCTAGAATGTCCTCTTCAGGGATGTGAACAGTCTCTGAGATTCTGGGAGAAGTATCTTCTTCATAAACTTCTTCAAGTTGACACTTTCTAGATTTCTTGAGAGCTGCTTCCTCATCGAAGGTTACATCTCTACTTATTTCTATATGATGAAAGCCTGGTATGTAAATCCTGAAAGCTTTGGATGATTCACAGTAGCCAACAAATAATCCTTTCTTACCAGAAGGATCCAACTTGGTTCTCTTTTCCTTTGGAATGTGAATGTACACAGGACACCCAAATATTTTAAGATGGCTTACCTCGGGCTTCTTTCCAGAAAACACTTCTTCTGGAGTTTTGAAATCAAGAGCACTATGGGATAATCTGTTTTGAACATATACTGCTGTCCTGGCTGCTTCAGCCCACAGATACATGGGAAGATCCTGATCATGTATCATAGTCTTCACAGCTTCCATGATGGTTCTATTTTTCCTTTCTGCAACCCCATTTTGTTGGGGATTGTAGGGAGTAGTTAGTTCTCTCTTGACTCCAGCTTCTTTACAGAAATCTTCAAACTCTTTTGAAGTATATTCTCCACCATTGTCTGTTCTGAGAATCTTGATTTTCTTTTCTGAGAGATTTTCTATTAGAGCCTTGAACTCTTTGAATTTTCCAAAAACTTCATTCTTGCCCTTTAGAAAGTATATCCAAATTTTCCTTGAATGATCATCAATGAATGAAAGGTAGTATTCAAAACCACTTAGAGAGGTGGTGGGCATTGGACCACATACATCTGAGTGTATTAACTCCAAGATACCCTTAGTCTTTGTTTCACTCTTTGGAAAGGGGTTCTTGACATTCTTCCCTTTCTTACATCCTTTGCATGTGCCATCATGATCAACCTTCAAATCTGGTAGTCCAATGACCACCTTGCTTACATAGGGTAAGGCTTTGTAGTTAATGTGAGCTAGTCTTCTATGCCATAGCTCACTGGGGCTAGAGGTCTCATGAACAAGGGCAGCTTCTGGATGACCCTTGAGTTTATATAGACCTCCTTCCTCTTCACCAATAACAATTGCATCCTTAATAGATTTTCCTTTGGACCACATTAACACTTGTCCATCAATGAATGCTACCCTGTAGCCTTTCTTGTCTAAAGCTGAGATTGAAAGCAAATTCTTCTTCAATCCTGGAACATATAAAACTTCCTTCATCTTCATGGGAGTTCCAGAATCGAGTTTGTAGTTTGCTTCACCAATTCCCTTAATGGGGTATTGATAGTCATCTCCTAGAGATACCCTTTGGGGAGAAGTCTTTTCTTCAAGATTTGAGAGAGTCCTTTTCTGTCCCGTCATGTGCTTTGAAGCACCACTGTCAATAAGCCATGTACCTTCTCCAGGGGTTATAGATCCAGAGAGTGCGGAGAAGAGAACATATTCTTCTGCATCTTCTTCTTCATTTCTCCTTGACCTTCTTTTGAAGAAGGTCCTTTCTTCTTCCTCTTCATTTCTAGGTCTCTTATTGTGAGACCTTTCTTCCTCTACTTCTTCTTCTTCACTATCATCTTCTGCAAGATGAGCTTGGTGCCTTTTGTAGTGAGTGCCCTTTTTCTTCTGTAGAGGGCAATCTCTAGCAATGTGTCCTAATTTGTGACAAGAGAAACACTGGAAAGAAGAGTAATCTCTTCTTTGATTAGATCCTCTTTTCTTATGAAATTTGTGTGGAGGATGAGACTCCTTGTGACTATCCTTTTTAGAGTAGGATTGATTCCTTCTTCTTTTGGTGTGGGTGGCCAAGGCTTGGTCATCCTCTTTGAGCAAGGCTTCTCGATTTGCAACCCTAGCCTCCTCTTGAACACAATCCTCCCAAACTACATCAAACTTCATACTTTCTTTTCTGGCACACATAGTTTGAATGAATGACTCCCAAGATCTAGTGAGACCATTTAGAGCAGTCATCACAAGTTCATCTTCATCAAGAGTATCACCAATGGCATCTAGTTTCTCTTTGATTTGAGAGACTCTTGAGAAGTAGTCTTGAATGGATTCTCCTTTGTGCATCTTGGTACTCTTCAACTGAGTCCTTAGATTCATCTTTCTGTTGATGTTCTTTCCTTCATACATTCTTCCTAGGGCATCATACATTTCCTTTGGAGTCTTCTTGGAAGACACTTGGGGAATCAAGTGATCTTTAATGGAATCAGCTATGATTCTCTTTGCCCTAATCAGATCCTTCCTGTGTTTTTCTTTAGCTTCATCTTCTTCTGGTTCTGCAACTTCCTCCTTGATATAATGAGCAAGATCATTCTCCTCAAGAATGAGACCAATTCTGTATTTCCATGCCCGGAAATTCTCTATGCCTTCTAGCTTGTCTTCAAGCTTAGTATTTGGAGCCATCTTCTCTTGGGGGAGTCCAAGAGATAGAGCAGACTTACCTAGGAAGTTAATTTTCACTTTTCCGGAAACTGGAACAGAATTTTATCGCACTTTTGGTAGAATTAGGGTTTGACTTTCCCGGAGTTCTATCCAACCAAAAAGTTCGATCTATAGCTCAAAAGAATGCTCTTGAGAAAGGCTATCCAGTCATGTAATCAGAAATAAAAAATTACAACTTTTTTCTGAAACCAAAATCTGACGTATCGCACTTTTGGTAGAATTAGGGTTTGGATTTCCCGAAGTTCTATCCAACCAAAAAGTTCGATCTATAGCTCAAAAGAAAGGTATTGAAGAGAGCTATCCAGCCATGCAACCAAAAATCAAAAATACCAACTTTGGGCTGAAAACCCTAACTTCATCAAAGAGAGAGAAAGAGGTATTCTTACCTTGTGAAAGATGTCCTATTCAGTCTAGCTCTGATACCATGTTGAATTTAAACCAAATAGACAAGCAAGATCTCTGATAGAAACACAATCACAAGATAAACACACTATATATCCTGGGAAACCCTCATGGGGTAGAAAACCCAGTAAAGCTTTCCTCAATAAGATGATCAACCAAAATACAAGATGTGCTCCTTCCTTCTAAATCTCCTTAGCAGATCTCCTCAACTAGTGCGCACTCTTCCACAAGTGAGTGAATGATCTAATGAGGAGTTCACCTCCTCTATTTATACTTGAATCTCAACTGACTAAAAGACCTGTTGGGGCCGACCTCACCTGGAGAAGTCTAATAACCCCTAAAATGTAACTACAGGGCCGACCCACATATGGTGGGTCTAATAACCCTAGTTAATACTAACCATCGGAGGAATAAACATCTCCGGATACATAATAGGATTACCTCGGAGGGATGAAACATCTCCGGAATAATAAAGTACAAATATAATATTCTTTGAAGTTACAATATTTAACATGACTTCATTATCTATCTATGCTAGTGCTATGATGGTTTATGCATGTATATATATATTGAATTTGATGAATTAAACATATAGTATATAATCTAAACATGTATGATCTATCTATCTAAACTTATGTGGTAATTGTTGATCCAATGTAATATTTAATTGTATGATAGATCTGGAAAATGCTATATGATCCTATGTATAGTTGTGATGAAAACAATAACCAAAAAATAGTACTAAGCTATGATATAATTGCTTGTAACCTTGTAATGCTATGAAGGGATGAAAATAAGTATTCTTGACTTATATGACCCAAGTTCTGGTTATTATTATGAATTTAGAATGTTAAAGGAACCTGATATGATATGTGGGTAACCTAACTACTGCATTGGTCTATACAGTCTAGTAAAACTGTATTAGAAATTATGTGTGATTACCCTAATTCCTGCACTAGGAAGCAGAGTCTAGTACAACTGTGTTATTGTTATTTAATTCCTAATAGATGCATTGGACAACAAGTCTAAAATATATTTTTAAAAGAGTTGATTGTACCTAATCGCAACATTGATCCATATAATCTACTAGAAACTAGAACTAAAAATAGACTCTAAGAGCTATCAATAATGATACCCTACATATATCTATATATAGCTAAACTTCTATAGTAAGATATTGTTGATTGATAAAACATAATGATATCTAGCACCCATATGACTAGATAGTTGAATTGTATAATACTATGAACATAAACACCTTATAGAATTGCAAGTATGATATCTAAAACTAAAATCAACAATAGTCCTATATCTATAGCCACCCAATGGGAAACATAGCCAATTATGTATAATAATGACAGTTTGGATAAATAGTCCATGAGAATTTTATGTACATACTTGTTACATACTATCACCTAGTAAGCTAACTATTAAATAAAATAATGAAGGGATTATGATAGCTCATATATTTACTTACAAGTGTAAGTAAGCATAGATGAATGAGAATATACCTTCTTGAACAACTTTGAGAAGAGTAGTCCCCACCTACAAGAAAGAAGCACCATTGGTCTAAGGACAGAATCATCTAAAATCATAATAATTAGAATAACAACAAGATGTTAAAATACATAGTCACATGGGTACCGAGTGCCCACTCGTCCAAGGATCCCTACATAAAACATGTAGATTTGGATTAGTAACATATAAAAGTATGAACCATAATAAAAAATGAAAGATGACTAGAAGTATGCACATGACTTAAGTAATAACAATGCATGCCTCTATAAGAGAAAAATGGTAACATAAGCTAAGTAGATCATGCATACAAGACAAGCTATCAGGTTGAACAATTAGATTTGAATATATCATTCTAATTTGGGAGGGTTTCACCTCAATCTTAAAGGAAGTACATGTGAAGAATAAATCGGTTTAATGATAAACATACAAATACTTCCTATCAATGTTAATGACCAAGTTTGGAGATGAAGATAAGAGCATATATACATACATGGGTTTGTAACCAGTAATTTATGCCTATATATATGCTATGCAAATGTAGTCTTGTAAATATATATTTATACATGTGCTTATCAACATGTATGGATATGGGTAAGCCATATGTCAATGGAAGATCCATAAGCTATCTACAAACTAATAAACCAAAATCGATTAAGCTTTCCCATTCGTAAGAAGGTAATCTTTTAAATACTTATACATCACACTTATAGCTACTATGAAATAGCATTGATCTCAGCTAGATCAAGGAAATGATGTACCGGTTCATCTATGAAATTATAACCCTAGAAGACTTGGTTGAGTAATGATTAATTTGTGATCGTAACTAGTACGGTCGAATGAGTGAAGAATACACTTAAGTGATCGAGCCTTTGATTCAAAGGTTCGATGGGGATGAGTTGCCATACCCCTACTAACTTGATCTCAAGGAAAGAGGACTCATCCTCATCATTAATCGAATTGAGTAGATTAATGCATGCACCATGTGTAGCGAATCCACAAGCTACATAGCCAAGATGTGGAAGGGTTAACCCATTCGCTTAGTCACAGATCGACCAGGCATTAACTAGTATGATGAATTATTGGTATCTATCTATGAGATCCATGAAGGATCGGGCTTATAGTACCTAACATCATGGTGGATAGAATACTTGAACATATATGTAGGCATCCCTCCCACATGGAAGACATGTGTCACGATATTCCCTCACTAACCTAGATCACAGACACCCTCTCACAACTGAGACGAGGTTGTCTTTCTTGTCATTACCATGGAACACCCACAACCCCTCTATGTTTGTAAGTTTTAGACTTGTTGTAGAGAAGCAAAGCATACATATTCTTTTAAGTGAAATGGACATTACACCGTGCAACATTCACACATAACACACATAGATTTACCTTGGAATACTTAACCATGAAAACTATAAAAACTTTGAGTCGTGCCTCTTATTTTCTCATCTCGATTATTAACCACTCACAATACAAATATAGGTATTACGCAACATCCAAAACCCTAATACATTAACCCAAATTAGAAAATAGACTCCAATCCCTTAACTAGGATTAAATTACATATTTTTAGAAAGAACCCAAAAATAGGCCGAAAATAGACCCAAAAAAATTCGAACTCTCTTTGCGGAAGGGGGATGCATCGGAACACCCTCCCAATAACCCCCCTTGGGCCAGTTCTATGGGAAACACCCAACACATACAACATAGCACCATATGGAGGGGATCACCAGGTGCAATCAAATATTTACCCTCCCCCCACACACATGCAAATAATATAACACATACTCAACATTTTCCCAATTGTTGTTTTCTTTTCATATAGGGGGTACAATATTTTATTGGATCAGCAGTCCATGCCACGAATTCCCATTTCTCTTTTACACCAAGAGAACTCCTCATTGCTCACAAATTTTTTCAATGGATCTACAACATTGTTCAAAGTGTTGACTTTCTCCAGTAACACCTTCTTGCTTTCAACCATGTCTCTTACAAAGTTAAATTGCACATCAATATGCTTTATTCTTGAGTGATAAGAAGAGATCTTTTCCAGGAATATTGCACTCTAACTATCACAATCTAACCTTATAGCTTGATGTTCAAATGCAATGTCCGAACACATTCCATGCAACCATACAACCTCTTTACTGTCATGAGTGGCTGCCATGTATTTAGCTTATGTTGCTCATAGTGCCATCAAAACCTGTCTCTTACTTATCCAATTGATAGCACCTCCAAATAGTTTAAACACATACCCATTTGTATATCTTCTATGATCCATATCTCCATCCCAGTCAGCATCAACAAAGCTATGTACATTCAACACTCTGTCCTCTCTAGTTCTTCCCCGATAACAAATTTCACTATCAATTGTTCCACGTAAATACCTAAACACCCTCTTCACAATTGTCTAGTGCTCCTTTCCTAGTTTTGACGTATACTTGCTCAAAACTCCCACTACATGGGCAATGTCTACTCTAGTCCATACCATGGCATACATCAAAATTTGAACTGCACTAGCATAAGGAACATGTGACATGTAATATTTTTCTTCTTCAGTCTCGAGACATTGTTATGTAGATAATATAACACCTACAGGAATAAATTTTTTTACTGGTTTACATTACTGCATATTAAACCTGTCCAATACTATTTCGACATATTTTCTCTAGTTCAGACAAAGTTTCCTTTTTGCATGGTTTCTCTTGAGCTGCATCCCTAAGATGAAAATAGCAGCACTGAGATACTTCATGTCAAACTTGGAGGATAAATAGGTTTCACCTCCTTGATAACCTTCATGTTGTTTCCAACAAGCAACATGTCATCGACATACAACACTACAAAAACAAAATGTTCTCCAACCTGCTTGAAGTAGACACAATGATCAACTTTGATTCTCACAAACAACAATACCAATATATATGTGTCAAAATTTTGGTACATATCCTTGGAGAATTTTTTAGACCATAAAAGGATTTATTTAGCTTGCAAAAAAGCTACTTCTTACTCTTTATTGTGAATCCTTCAGGTTGCTCCATCTAGATCTCTTCTTTTAGGCCCCCACGTAGGAACATTGTCTTCACATCCATCCACTCTACTTCAAGATAAAAAGTAGCAGCAATATCAAGAAGGAATCTAGTAGAAGTTAATTTTTCAACAAGAGAAAATATTTCACCAAAATCAATTCCCTCTACCCAAGAATATTCATTTTCTACAAAGTGGGATTTGTACTTCTCCACTTTACCTTCTGCATTCAACTCTTTTTTAAACAACCATTTGTTTCCAACAACTTTGTTTCTAGCTGGTAACTGAATTATATCCCAAGCTTCATTTTTATCCAAGGAATCCATTTCTTCAACCATGGCCTTCTTCCAGAGATTGCTATCTTCTGAATCAATAGCTTCCTTCACATCTATAGGATCATCATCAGTAATAGATAAAGAAAAATTAGACTGAAAATTAGGAGGGGAATACCTTTCTGTTTTCCTTCTTTCATGAGATGAACTCCTCAAAATTTGGGTATGAGTTTCTTCTTCTTCTTATTCAACTTCTTCTGTTGAGTCAGATTCTTCATCTTCTAACTCAACCTGAATTTTCTTTGGTTCCTTTTCAATTGGAGTCACTTCTTGTCTGGGAACTTCTTTGATATCTCTAAAGGAAACATCTCAACTATAAAAGGTCTTCTTAGTTATAGGATTCCAAAGCTTATAACCTTTCAAACCATATTTATAACCAATAAATATACATTTTTCAGCTTTATTATCCAACTTACTCCTTTTCTCCTTTGGAACATGTACATAAGCATCACAACCAAAAATATTCAAATGTTTAATAGAGGTTTTCTTTACAGTACATACCTCATGTGGAGTTTTCTCAAACAACACTGATGTGGGTGATCAATTTACCAAGTAACATGTACTATCCATTACCTTTGCCCAAAATTCTTGTCATATCCCGGCACTACTAAGCATGATCCTTTCCTTTTCCCTCAACTTCCTATTCATCCTTTCTGCAACTCCATTCTGTTGAGGTGTGTATCGAGTAGTCTTCTACCTTTCTATAATGCACTTCTTAAAAGATTCCTTGAATTCATTTCCACAAAACTCCCCATCGTTATCTATCCTCAACACCTTTAGTTTCTTTTTTATCCGATTCTCTACAAGAGCCTTAATTAGAACATTCTTCATATTTGTTTTGAAGGAAATAAATCCATGTTCTCCTTGAGAAATCATCTATAAATGGAACATAACACATAGATCTTCCTAATGATGGAATAGGAACATGTCCAAACACATCACTATGCATTAAATCTAAAATTCCCTTTTCTCTTGTAGCACTAGATGCAAATCTCACTCGATTATGTTTTCCAAATATGCAATGTTCACAGAAGTAAAACTCTAGAGTGAAATCAGACATACCTTCAACCATACATTTACGTTGTAATGCTCAAAGTCACTTTTCTCCAATATGCCCCAATCTTTGATGCCATATCATTTTCTTTATGCATGATGCGGTTAGGGTTCTGTCTTCCTTATCTCCTCCCTCGGGCACAATGGAACTATTACATTCATCGATGATGGTGCTTCCCAATAGTCTATACAAATTTCCCCTCTGAACTCCCCTCATTAAAACAATTGATCCTCAAACCATTCTGCATATTCCATTTCCAGGCACAGTCTATACACTTGCAAGATCCATATTTCCAATAGATATCAAGTTTCTCACTAGATTTGGAATGTGTATTACTCCAAGGAGATTTCTAATCCTTCCATACTCGAGCTTCAACTTAACTCTTCCACGTACAATGATATTGGCTAGTGAATCATCTCCCAAGAACACATGTCCTCCATCATAATTTTCATATTCACAAAACCACTCCCAATGAGGTGTCATATGACATGACACACCTGATTCAATCAACCATATATCACTATTTGAACGATTACCTGTGGAAAATAGGTACACATCCCCTCCTTCTTTCGAGGATGTATTCATCTCTACGGAAGGGCTATCCTGAAATCCATTTACTTTCTCAACATTATTAGATTTGCATTCCTTTTTATAGTGCCAATATTTACCGCATTTCCAACACTTCCTTATCAATTTTCCTATGTATTTAGATCTACCCTTAGATTTAGATCTCCCCCCAGATCCCTTAATTTTATTTCTCTCCTGGGCCGACCTCTCACAGATAAGGAATCCATGGTATGATTATCCATGGCTTTCTGCCTCATCTCTTCTAACAACAAAGATGATACCATTTCATCAAATTTTAAGGTTACTTGAATAGCACTACCTATTTCCACAATTAGGTTATCCCAATAATCACGTAAGGAACACAATACTGTAATACATTTATCTTCTTCAGCCAATTTAATGCCAATGGAGGTTAGTTGACTTACCAGAGTATTATAGACATTTAAATGCTCTGGCATTATGTCATTTCCATCCATTCTAAGGTGATACAATTTATTTTTTAGAATTAACTTGTTTTCCAAGGATTTTGATTGATACAAACTTCTTATCTTCATCCAAATCTTTACAGCACTATCTTCTCCATATACATTCAACAACAAAGAGTCTAATAAGAATAGACGGATTATACTCCTAACCCTTCTATCTAATTTCTCCTAATATTCTTTCAATGTTCCAGTGGGTTGTTTACATGGATCCACAACACTGTTCCCGATCTACAAGAATATCCTCCATTTTCATCTTCCATAGCTCGAAGTTCTAGTCGTTAAATTTCTCGATCTCGATTCTCGAACTACTCACCATTCTCTTTCAATTCACAAATCAACGTTGCAAAGGTACCACTGAACCTAGGTTTATCACAGATCCAATATCTATCAACCGCATCAAACCCTCAGCAACAAAGGCATCCCCCTGAAAGCAATAATTGAGTTCTTATACCACATGTTAGTTTTAAACCTATTGTAAAGAAGAAAATCACATAGATTCTTTTAATAAAAATAGAGATTACACCATAACAGTCACACATAACACACAGAGATTTAACCTGGAAACCCTTAACTGAGAAAACCAACAAAACTTAGAGTCACACCTCTTATTTTCTCATCTTGATTATTAACCACTCACAATACAAATATAAGTATTATGCGGCATCCAAAACCCTAATCTGTTAACCTAGATTAGAAAATAGATTCCAATCCCTTAACTAGATTAAATTACATATTTTTAGAAAGAACCCAAAAATAGGCCAAAAATAGACCAACAAATTTTTGAACTCACTTCACGGAAGGGGGAGGGCATCAACACCCCCCCCCATAACCCCCCCTAAGCCAACACCACACATAGTTCTTGCACATACAACAAAGCACTAGATGGAGGGGATCATGAGGTGCAATTAAAGACACACCCCCCTGACACACACACATGCAAAGAATATAACACATACTCAATAGTGTCTTCTCCACCCTCCCTACCAAGTAAAAAACAAATACACTCAATCCTAATAATAAAAAAATATAGATATAAAAAATTGAATAATCGAGAAGCAAGACTTGCAATAGGTGTTATCTCACCCATTTCAAGATCGATCTAAACACGATGCTCCCTTATGAAACTTTAATGCATGATGAACCATCTCTTCCGGTCATGACCAAATGAGAGCTAAGAGGGAGGATAACTCATCTTAACAAAGATGAAAGAAGGGAATATTGTTTCCCTAGAAAGCATGAACATGATTCGTGGAGTGCCAAACAAAATCAATGAAATTGCTAGAGGATTCCTTGGAAGGAGCCTCTAATATCACCATTAAAAGTACTAACTTCCACTCCCCCATGTAGCAAAGAATTCCTTTCATCCATCTAAGCATAACAACCATAGTTTGTGTAAAAATTCATTGGTCTCCTCCTTGGACATTTTGTGGATAAGCCTCCACAATAGGGGCCACTCATCAACTAAATTGTGATCTAGTGGAGGCCACGACATGGGTAGTCTAGGGAATCCCATGGCATGGAGGTTAGGTTAGGAATTAATCAAACAATTAATTAGTATATGTTGTATAAACTATGTGTTGTATAGTGGTAAAGGTTGGCCATGATAGTATGCCAATGAATGACCATGGTAGCGTATCATTGCTGGCCTTGGATAATGATAATCCTACATATATGTAGGGTTGGACTATGAGTAACATAATCCATTAGATAGTCTTTTGGTTAACGATAATGATCTTATATAATGTATATTTGGAACATATGTAATAATAACCCTATAAAACATATGGTTGGGTTATGGGTTAATAATAATCTGGATGTCGTATGGTATGCCTAGTAACTAAGTGGTAGCATTAATTAATTATATGTGTGTGTGTGTGGATATTATCAATGATAATAAGTTGAAGCATGGATAGACATATCCATGTGCATATTAATCGAAATGACCCTATGGATAATACGATTAATAAAAATGCAAGGCTAAGTGTTCCATGAGAATGAATAAGTATAATACTAGTTCTAAATTGACAAATTGAAGTTGTCATCATGGAATAATGTAGATTATGGTAGGGAATCCCACTTAATGGTTATACGACAATAAGGACATGATATACTTAATTGATTGTATAGGAAGGACGATCATTGCAAGTAAGTAATAAGTGCAAGGTGAATACCAGATGCATGGATTCCATGTCGGAGCTAACTAATGACTAGTAAGATAATGGTAGAAATAACCATCAACTTGAATGACCTTAGAATATTCTAAGTATAGTTGAAGCAGGGTGAGTACTCTGGCTTGTAGACAAAACTAAAGAAAGGAACAAACATCCAAGAGAGTGTTCTTATGTGTTTAAATCTATAATCCATGACTAATAATCCCAACTACGACTAAGATAATGGAAGTTGTTTAACTACTCATTGATAAGTAAATCTAATAGTGAGCGAAGGTAAGCACTCATCCGCTTGCATCTCTACCAGCTATTGTATGTTATGACTTAGCGTATTTAAAAAAAATCATTGAGTCTAATGGGTACACTACAAATCGAATTAATACGGTGAAGGAAGAATTTCCCTATTCACATCTTTATTTAGCTATTTATAAATCAGTTAGAGGATTGGATCAAGATTACACATAGAGGTTATACTATTGATTTATGGAGATGGTACTTTGTCATTGTCAAAGCACAAAGATAGTCTCTAAATACGTATTAATGAACTACATGTAAAGCATGTTACAACTTGTGTCAAATTGATTATCTTGATTTTTTTTTTTACCAATATCCAATACTTAACTAGTATCTCAGTCTACTTGTTTAAAGGTATATAATTTTAAAGTAGATTGTTGTTATAGTTTAAACATTAAAACCTTTAATAAACATTCCCCCCCATTCTACAACTTCTACTAGTTGTGAGTGCTATGGTTCCTTAATACTAGGTACATTTATAAATTCAATCATTTAATTCCACTTAAAGTATGTGTTAACTATTCATTATTTTAGCATGCTAACAACAAAATAAAATAAAATTTTACTAACTTTATTCCTACTGTCACATTCCCCAACCTCCTTGATGGCCTTCAGAGGCCATGGGAGACCCTCTGACACATTCTTTTTTTTCCAAATCCATCCATTTTCACACACAACCGCAATGGCCATCCTTCCGCAATCTGTAGTCGAATTCAGAAGTTGGATTGTCAAAACTGCCACTCTTTAAAAATCACCTTCCTAACTTCCATAATCCACAGTGCAGAAGTCGAAAGTCAATTTCTACCCCGGAATCTATCGTCTATCTTCCATAGTTCCGCAATCCGCATGCGGAACTCAGAACGCAAATTCCTTCGTTCACCGCCCCGAGGAACTTACTCCTCCGCAATTTCACAATCCACAACCATTGTTACGGACACTAGAAAGCGGAAACCACATTTCGAACCTAGGGAAAAATTACCACTAGTGATCTGCAATATGCAACCCTCTTGCAGATGCGGAAAGATGGAACTCCATGCACCAAATTCTGTTGGATTTTCCCTCATGATCCCCACAACCCAAAATCTGCTTTGTGGATGCGGAAAGGAGGAATCCCAATCATGACGCTCCAACAATCGATCCCTCACCTCTGCAATCTTCAACCCACATTGTAGATGCGGAAGGGTCGAGACCACAAACCCCTGCACCAGCAAGCTTCCAAGGCAACTTCAGAGGGTGATAACTCCTCCATCCTTGGGACAAATTAGGCAAGGTTGGTACCTTTGGAAATCCCTTGGAGATCTCTATCCACTGGTATGTCCCTCTACCCAATTTGTAACAAATAAAATATTAAAATAATATGAATAATTTATATAATAATATAAATAATAAAATAAAACATAATGTTGATTATATTTAACTAAGAGACATAACCTTTGGTGAGTAGTCACCATATAAACCCTATATATGTGGTTACATCCTCATTGTAAATCATTACTATGTATAATGTAAATATAGAAACCATGCGTGGTTTCTTAAAAAAATCAAATGGTTTATTTTCCAACCATATTGGAAGCATTTGTGAAAATAATATAATCGAAATCTATAAGTGCATAAGAAATCTTAAGGCTACCAAGAAGCAAGCGAGAATTGAACTTGGGTGGGGAAGGTAATAATAATTCCTCCTAACCACCCAATCCACACCATTTTTATTATCCTTCCACTCCAAAAACAATTATTATAATTAATAATAATTATTATTATCATTAATAATTATTATATCATAATAATTATTATATTATATTTATTAATAATATTATAATTATTAACTTTTAATAATAGTAATAATATATTGTGGGGAAAAATTAATTATTGAATAGTAAAGTATAGTATACAAAGATAAAGATGTCGTTGGATAAGATGCATAATAAAATAGAATCTTGTGACAAAAAATAAGAAAGATTCCCTAAGACCTACTAAAAAATTGTCAATGACCTACTAAAACTTGAGGGAACTATTCAAGGAAAATGTATTAGCCTTGATATTTGTCCAATCATCAAGGAAAATCACATTAGCAACAACTTGGAAAATCAACTATTAGTCCCAGAATCAAGTGTGATAGAAAAGAGAGATACCTATGGTGATAAGCAATATGAAATTACAGACTTACGACTAACAATTGATGAGTATAAGTTCATATCCCAATTCAATGTTACGACTAATATCTAAATGAATTCAACATCATTTTGAGTTCAACCTGGATGGAAACATTACGGGTAGTCATTGTAAATATGAAGAAAAAGTTTTTAACGTTCTCATATAATACGAAGCAAGTCACACTATAGGACGTTACAATGAAGTCAAATTAGGAGTTGTATCATATGAATACTTTGAAGACATCTCGAAGGTGATCTCACAAGAAGATAAAAAATCAAGAAAAAAGATGTAGAAAGTATTTTACAAAGTCGTCATGGACAAAGAAGAAGAGATCTCCCATCTACGATATCATAATCAGAAACAACTTCTTCAAATGAAGAAGGTGAAGGATAAAGCACTAGACAATCAAAACCTAGAAGAGGAGAATCAAAATCTTCAAAAGAAATTGTTATAAAATATTTAAGAGAATGGTCACCTTAGGATGCATAAACAAGATATAATGGATCAAATTCATAAGCTTAAAGATGACGAGGAATTGCAAGAAGAAATGATGAGGAATCTTAAAAATGATAAAGATTTGTTGGAAAACAAGTTGGAGAAAATTCAGAAGAGGACATCCAAGCCTTCGAACTCAAAAATCCAAATTGAAGAAAAAGAAGAAAATACAAATCCAGTCATCGTCACAGTTCAAAAAGAAGCCAATCTAGTAAAAAAACAAACAATAAGAACTCCTTATCGACACCCAACTTATAAAATTCATTTTGACCAATGACATGGTCAAAATGAACACAAACAAAAGAGTTATGATTTCAAAAGAGAAAGAACACAAGATCAACAAACTAAGAAGAAAATGAGAAGTTCCATCCAACAAAACAATCAACAAACAACTCCAATGAAGATAGATCTTGGATGGGAAACTTCACAAACAATGCAACATTTTTTCCTGGGAATTCATAACTCGTATCGTCTCGTTTCATCAAGAGTCGCAGTTACTAACACAAACAAAAATGATAGATGATATTATACGCAAAACAATCAGACGTAAGCCTTGTCTTCAATAAGTTTTGAGGACAAAGCTCCCCTTAAGGGGAAGGAGGTGGAACAAATAAAATATTAAAATAATATGAATAATATATATCATAATATAAATAATAAAATAAAACACAATGTTAATTATATTTAACTAAGAGACATAACCTTTGGTGAGTAGTCACCATATAGCCCTATATATGTGTCTACATCCTCGTTGTAAATCATTATTATTTATCTTATCAATTATATATTCGATTATTTGACCATTTATGGGTCCTTTATATTATTTACATTGGTTATTTTTATAAGAAACAGTTTTATCAGATTTACACAATATGATCACTCTAACCTTATCAATTCTCCAACTGGAGTTTGACCTATAACTCCCTTAATGCACCATTGACCTTCTGCTCCACTTCAGCCAAGTCTTCGCTCCTTCATCTGATCCATAGGGTGTCCATTCCTCTCCCAAAACCTGGTTGGAGTGGTCTTGCACATTTACCAGACTTAGCCATAATTCCTCCAAGGACAGTTCAAAGCATTATCAAAGGGAGTTGCAAATGTGCATAAGCCTACTACAGGAACACTAGAGATGAAACATGATCCACACATAGAATGGAGTACATGCACAAATTTATCCTAGGCAGAGTGATGCAAGCATGCGGGGCTTAGCCTTATTAATCAAACATAATCACACATAAGTACCAAGGATAAATACAAAGATGAAGATGTGCAAGGGTATGATAAATGACTCAGGTAGGCAGATTCATGCATCAACAAACAAAGGGGGACTCTCACATTATCCATCCACACATCTAACATGTATCCAATATTCAACCTGGTCATAATAATAACATATACATAGACCTAGCACAAGCATAGGCATACAATCCTTCTCATCAATGGGTCATTTCCATAAGCAATTAGATGCACGAATTCAGTTAACAAATATAACTAAAGAAGCATGATTCACACACAATGAGCCATACATCCATGAATCATTAAAATGCACATCAAAATGAAGCATAATACATGGACATTCATCCCTAGTAGTCAGCTAGATCCATTGTACACTCAAACATAAACAAATACACATGCATGGATGCAAAATAGGCATCATTCAAGGCACAAAAAACACTTCTCTTTTGCATTGAACCTCCAAGCGAACTGGCTATGGACAACAACTTTCCAACCGAAGCATAGATCTCTTCCCAGCCTCTATTATTTCAGCAATCAGATATCACCCCCGAGCTGGGGCTATGTATCCACTAAGGAGCATCACCCAGGCTCACTCACAGCATTAGTTCATAGTCACTTAGGGAATCCAGTCAATTAGCTTGTCAAGCAAATGGGGAAACAAGGTAAGGGTTTCCCAGCTTAATGAGTTCCTTTGCAGAGCTATGGGCACATCCCAATGATCTCAGATAGGTTCAAGCACCCCCATCACCCCACTCTAAACCTAGGTAAGGTTCCCTTCACTACTGCACAGCCACTAGGGTTCCCCTTCCTCTAGCACTGATATGGGTGAGTGTGGCTAGTCTTGACTGCTAAATTAGGGTAAATAATCCCTCTCAGGATTTAGCAGACCATCTGAAACCTCTAGGCTCCTTCCCACTTAGGTTTTCTTCTTCACTTCCTATGGCCAAACATCATTATTCCACAGTTGTATTCTCGAGCACTAACACAGGGTTATTCCTCATGGTTTTTTGAGCATCTTACGATCTGCAATTCACCCACATAATCATGTTCATGGCTTTCTCAACAATATTTTCATTCCATGCAGGGTTCTCTAAGTGCATTCGGCTTTGTAAATTGTGTCCCTACATAGAATCATGATTTCTCCTTCTTTGATTCACGGCTTGGTTCTCTCTGTTGTTGTGATGCATAAAGGTTCTAATGATCTCTCCATGATGAAACATGGTCTACGAATGGGGAATACAAACTTACATGGGGGTGGAGTAATGTGCGGGTTAAGACAACAGAGCTCCATACCCTACCATTTGTCCCTTCGGGGTTTCCCATACTCCATGACATCATGCATAGTCCTCTTCACCCACTTCCTTACAATAGCAATCAATGTTTTCTAGGATAGGTCAAAAGGGTTCCCTAGGTGACAAATGGTTGTCTAGGTTCAATCCCATACCCCCTCACCATTCCCTAGTGGATACATAGTTCCCCCTCATTTTGTTGCAGCCATAGCCAACCCTTGGTATTTTATTACATGGTGTCATTTACAATCTATCTCATGGATTAGCAGCACATGGATTATCAAACTGTCAAATACTTTCCTATGCAATTAAACCTAATCATCCATTGGTGGGGCCTTGGCATTGATATCCACACTAGGGAAACATACATTGTATACAATATTTACATTACAGCCAAAATAGCCTAAGGTTAGAATGAGGGATATTACACCTACTAAAAAAATTATGAATGAATTATCATTAAAATTACTAATAAGAAGAAAATTCATATTAACAATCCTTTCTGCGTGAGATTATATGTAACAATAATTGAAACCCTTAAAAATTTTTTTGATCCCATCATGGAATCCATATAATATGAAATTATTCTAATAAGAAAATATAAAATTCACTAATTATCTCAAACCCATCTTATATCATTGGCAATCATTCAATGAATCTCATTTCAAAATACTTCATATAAAATTTCAAATTACTCACATAATTCCTAATCCATGAGTCATGTCAATATACCTATGTAACTGAAATTTTATTAACTCTCTCATCTAATGGTTGGGAAAACATGTCTTCATCGTTACATTCCTTTATTCTAAAATGTTTTTTATAATTCATAATTCCTTAAGCATATCAATGCTACAAAATAAAAAGTGTTTACTGTTCGAGGTTGTTTACTGTTTGTTGTTTACAAGGGACAAGGGTAATGAGAGGTCGCTCCTAGATTCTCCTGTTCATGGGGTTAACAAAATGCGAGAGGGGTCCTTTACACTAGTCCACAAAACACATGGAGCTTCTGCCAGGAGTCACTGGAAACTTAAGTTTGAAAAGGAAAAAAGGAGAAGGCGTTATGTGTATTGGGGAAACACATAACTATGGATATGGTTCATATCTTGTCTTCCCATGCTCTTGTTGGAAAATTTGAGTACTCCAGGTTGCAAAGAGAATATATAATTGAATGGATCACTAGGGTTTGGAAACCCTTTATACACTAGATTTTTCGCAGGTCATCATGCTTGTAAATGGTTGGGTCTTATTCCACTTCCTTACAGAGGACTCTTTGAAGAATATAATTTATATATTTTGTGTGTATGGCTCGGGTTCTCTAGTTTTGTGTCATTGGCATACGACTTTCAATCCATGGCAGGAGAAATTGAAGAAATGACACTTATGGGATAAAATCCTATGTGTTCCCCTTTTCTGTTGGTCCCTTCCTGCTTTCATGGCGTTGGAAAACTCTATAGGCAGGTTTATCCTAATCAAGGAAGCTACATTAATGTCAAATGACCGTAATTTCCCTAGGGTTCTTATTGAGGTGGATACCACTAATGGGATTCCATTGGAGGTAGAGGTTAGATGGTCATAATGCATATTTTTCCAACAATTGGACTATTGGGCAGTGCCATTCATATGTTTTAAGTGCCATGCTACTAGAAATCTGCATCAGGATTGTGATAAAGTGCATTCTTGTGACTCTGTGAAAGAGGGGGATACCTCAGTATGTGGGGATTTTGAATATGCAGAGTACTTGGAATAGACAATTTCCTTTCCTCTCTCGATGGACAAAGAATAAGCCCGCGTTTTCATGGCTAAGTTTAACTATGTTCTACCCCTGCTCCTAAAATATATTTCAGCTGATGATATTTTAGACTCTACGAAACTGGTTATTACGTCTCCAAGGATTTCTCTGACTTCGCCTAACTCTGCTCAGAGGTTCCTTTTCCCATCTAACCCTGAGTAAAAAAGCCCTAAGTCAAAGGATGTTGTACTAGTTGATTCCTCCCATCCTGCCACTGAGGTTTCATCATCTAGGGACGGATGCTTTCCAAATGATTTGCTAAATGAACTGGGTTTTAAATATCCCTTTCTCCATTGAAGGATTCTTTGGATCCTCCAGGTGTCATTTCTCCTAGATTTATAGACACACCCTCCTCTTTTCAGGTTGGTTACAATAGGTTTTTTGAGGGGTTTGATGTGGACAAATCTTATCTGACCCCGGATGATAACACTAGGGATACACAGGCTCAAGAAAATCCTTTTGTGATATTTGGTAATGATGGTGGAACCTCTGGATCTATCATCTCGATTAACTCCATTCAACATAATGTGACCATTAGAATGAAAAAGGGAAAATCCAAGTCAGAGAAATGGAACGAATCCACAAATGAAGAAAAATGGATAAACTCTCGAGCCTCTAATATTTCTTCTAACTCTGCAATGATTGACTCCGTCTCTCCATCCTGGCCTCTTAAAGCAGATTTGGGCCATGACAATGGTTCCCAATGATTATATTGTCCCTCAATATAAGAGGGCTCAACAATCAGCCTAAAAGGATTGTGTTTAGAATACTTTAGACAAAACCTGTCTTGACATCATTTTGCTTGAGGAGACAATGTGCTCGGGTGTTGCTGCATGTGATTTTATTGAGACCTAATTGGTTTTGTATTGGAGTGGATACCAATGGGTATTTAGGGGGACTCCTGGTTAATTGAAATCCTCTATCTGCAAATTTTATTTCCCTTAATACTCCCGCAGGTATCAAGATGACTGGAATATTAAGGGTTTTTTAGCATTCCTTCAGTATTATGAACATTATGGTCCCTACAATAATAGGGTGACATTTTGGGATAATATAGCAGCTTAGGGTATCCTCAATGATCAATCCCTTATCATCAGTGGTGATTTAAATTTAACTATGTCTGAGTTGGATATTTGGGGATCTAAGAAGACTGTAGACCCTTTGGTTCTATATTTCAAAGACTTATTTTATAATATTGCTCTCATTGATATTGTCCTGGCCTTGATAGTTCCTACCTGGTCTAAAGGGAGGAATGGGCATGCTGGTTTTACGAAAAGGAATGATAGATATATGATATATGAGGATTTGGCGAACAGGTTTGGTAGATATCACTAGTGGAACATATTTATAGGGATCTCAGATCATAAGGCCATGGCACTATAGGTGGACTTTGATTGTGAACATTATCATCACCCATTCAAGTTCAATAGTTCTTGGTTGGAGGACAACACTTTCTGTGACTTTTTCAAAGATCATTGGGCCAAACTGAGCACTATTCAACATCCTTCAACTTTCTATAAGTTGATTATTAAGCTTAAAAAGTTAAGAGGTGAAGTAATAAAGTGGGTTAAGGCTAAGAAAAAATCGATTGATAGAGAACTTTGCACTATTGAAGCGAAAATTCAGGCTATCAAGAATTCTATGGGGGATGATATGTTCTCTTCGACAAAGAAGTTGGAGCTTAACCATTTGGAGAGGAGGAAAGGAGCCATTTTAAATCTTTAAGAGAACACCTGGTGCTTGAAAATCTGGGCGTTATGGGTTGCATGTCGAGATCAAAATACTAAATTTTTTCAACGATTTGCATCGCATCGCAGGAATATCAATTCGATTTGGGAGATTTGGGATGAGGTTGGAAATTTGTTGAATGATCAGGAAGCTATTATGACGTCGGCGGTATCTTATTTCTCACACATTTATAAGTAGGACCAGTCACAGAATTTGGTTGAACAACTTAAGATTATCAAGCTCTTCCCCAAATTATTCTCTGATGTTGAAGGCAATATGCTTGGAAATTCGATATATTTTGAAGAAATTAAAGATATCCTGATGGTTTTTGTGAAGGAGAAAAGTATCGGTCTAGATGGTTGGACCATGGATTTGTTCTTACACTTTTTTGAGTTTTTTGGGGGTGATATCCATGTTGTTGTCAAGGAATAGATAACAAAGGAATATCTTCCCAAGATGATTAATTATACCTACATCACACTTATTCCTAAGAAAGATAAGCTGGGGTATTTTAATGATTTCTTGCCTATCTCCTTGTGTAATTTTATATATAAAGTCATCACTAAGCTATTGTCTAACATAATGAAGCCGGTACTTGCTAAGTTCATATCTATGGAGCAATTTGGATTCCTTTACAACCATCAAATCCTAGATGCAGTTGGAGCAGCACGAGAAGCTTTACACTATTAAAGTTAAAAATATCCAAGCATTGATCCTGAAAATGGATCTTATCAAGGCCTACAACCGGATCAATTGGACATATCCTAGGTTGATTCTCATTCAAATTGGTATCCCTATTGTTGTGAAAAATTGGATAATGGAGTGTATTTCATCAGATTCATTTGCTGTGTTGGTAAATGGTTCTCCGACGAGGCAATTGGTTGGAAGAAGAGGCATCAAACAAGGATGCCCGTTATCACCTTTGCTTTTCATTTCAACTATTGAAGGACTAAGTAGATTAATTGGTGAAGTGAAAAGGGAAAACAAGATTAAAGGTATTAAGATTTCTAGGTCCCTTACATTAACACATTTGATTTTCATTGGTGATGTACTGATCTTTGGTGGAACGACTGTTAATGAGTGGAAGTTATATAAACACATATTCGATATTTTTGTAAGGCCTCGGGAATGGATATCAGCACGCAAAAATCTAGTTTCTTGCACCACTGTTCAAATGAGACCTTCCTTACTTCCATCGGGTCCATTTTTCCTTATAAAATGGATTTTTTGGACCAGGCTTTAAAGTACCTTGGGTATTTATTAAAGGAAAACAATTATAGAGTGGAGGATTGGGCTTGGTTATTGAAGAAGATTGATTGTAGGGTAAATTTGTGGGCCTACAGGTGGCTCTCACTAGGAGGGAGGCTCATTCTGGCTCAATAGTTATTGTTGAGCATTCCTACTTATTGGCTAGCACTGATGAAGCCCTCGGAAAAAATTCTTGGGGCCATTCGCAGCTAGGTTATTCATTTCATATGGGAAGGAAACCAATTATCTAGGAAGATGCATCTTGCTAGCTAGGAATCTATTTCTTGTCTCAAGAAACTTGGGGGTTGGGGCTTAATCAACCTAAATCATTTTAGTTAGGCACTTCAAACTAATCTAGTCCCCAGAGGTCTCTTACTGTTGAGGGGATGTGGAGCACGGTGATCAGAAACAAATATTTAAAATCCTTTTCTACTATTCAATGGGTCAGAAACCCATCTTTTTGTCAAAGGAATGCATCGCTTATCTGGAGAAGCATTGTTTCTATGTTTCCATATATCAACAAATATTTAAGTTGGAAGGTTGGTCATGGTGATTAGGTACATGTGGGTATTGATCCCATGGTTGGTATGGATGAGGGATACATTCTTTTTCCATCCTTACTTGGCAAGTTGAATTCAAAGAGAATCATGATTCTATCTCAAGCATATTACTTGGAGGGTCGAAAGAGTATGCTCAATTGGAGATCGGCAGACGAGCTGGGGGCTTGTGGGGAATGAGGACTCTAAATGGAAATGCTTCATCATGAAAAATATTTTATCAGGTTTTGTTCCAAATGATGAATGGGGAATTCTTGTCTGGTATCACCCGATTGCGAATGGAAACATCACTGTCAAAATGGTTTATGAATCCATTATAGAGTATCATGAGAATCCGATTTCTAAGTGGTGGCATCACAAGATTTTGCTTTAACATTACCAATGAAGATTAAGTGATTTTTATGGTTATGCCTTCAAAATAAAATTTTAACCTGGTCTAATCTATTGAAAAGAGGCTTTTAGGGGCCTAACATATGCATAATGTGTAAGAATGACGAGGAGGACATCCCACACTTGTTTATGTTCTATCCATTTTTCAGGACTATTTGGAATGAACTTCAATATAGTCTGGGCATTAAGGTTGATTGTTTTGGGATGACACTTGACGACTTTGGACCTATAAAAACAAGAAATTATTCGAGGATGATGAGCCTTCCACTTTTCTCATTTGCAAAAAAAACTTGTCTTTCATGCATGAGTTTCCTACACTTGCTAAAGCTACATCAAAGAGGATTTGCAAAGTACCTGTGATTGATTATGGGACATCTTGTGGCTTCTGCGATGGTGCAGCTAAAGGTGATATATGTGGTGTTGCTATGATCCTATGGGTGAAAGAGAACCACAAGATCAAACTGAATATGGGGGTTGTTGTCATCACAAATATGAGAGTAGAGTTATTAGCACTGTGGGGATTATTGTGTTTTGCCTCTATGAGGGGTATTTTCTACATTATCATCTTTGAGGACTCCAATGTACTTATTGATTGGGCCAGGGGGAAGCATGACATATGCACTATCCAGCTATTCCCTTGGCTGAAGCAACCTCGCTTCTCATTAAATCCTTTGAAGCTATCTCTTTTTAGCACATCTACAGGGTCTTCAATTCTTAAGCCGATTGTCTTTCAAAGGAGGCATTGGAGACTTTCAATGGAACCATTTTTTATGAGGATTGGATTGATGGCTTTCTTGTGGATTATGGCCATGTATATGCCATTTTGTAGCCTTTTCTACTTTTGTTCAAGTTGTTTTGATGATGCCCTATGCTTATCTGTTGCTCAATGGCTCATGACTTTGGTACATTTCCAGCAGGTAGTTTTGGAGCTACAGGGTTATGATGTATTTTGTTTTCTTTGTAAACTCATTATGGGTTGGGATAGAGTGGATATTGTAACATCATGCATATACTCTGTAACTTTGATTTCCATATGAAATAACAAGTTACTTTATATTTTCTTCCTGAAAAAAATAAAAAGTGTTAGACCATATAATCAAATTTTAAGAATCTTTTAAAAGACTTTAATGGATTTTTTTAACATTTTACTTAGGGATATTTCAAGAATAGATTGACGGATTCTTTTTTAATGTACCTACTAGATCCCCTATTAAATTTATTAAGGCATGGCCATGATAGGTCATTTCATTCTAGCTTGTATAGTCAACAACATCATTAATAATACTACTATATTTTCAATGAAGAAAAATACTCTCAATCCAGTGGAAGTGAGATGAGACAGGCAGAAACCCCTCATCGATCACCTTCCTCTTTTGTTAATGATAAAGATGAAATGTGATATTTGAAGTAGGGGATTCTGATACAACCAAGATGCAATAGAGGATAGAAGCATTGCTTAAGGAAGTGGAGGACTAGAAAGAGAAGTATAAAAATAGTACTAATAAATTCACGCCATCGCAAGTCCTCATAGATGAAAGAACTTAGGAATATTTAAACAGGCAAGGGCTTTAATTTAAAGAATATGTTAAACAATTGGTAGAGCTCGTGTATCATGTATCTGAGATGACAATGGAGAAATAAGAGAAAGAAACCTGGAAGGTCAGGTATGAAGAAGTCGTGGAGTAATCAAAGTTAAGGTAACATGTAAAGAGATCAAAAGCACAATATGATAATGACAAACATGAAGATCACATCACTTTCGAAGATCAAAGTAATAGAAACATTGAAGATGAATGTTTCCAGGCCATGTCTGAGTAATCAATCACGATTTTATTTTATTTTTTCATCTCTCAAATCTCCACCCACTTTTATATATCCGGGCATTTTTCATGATAAAAAAACTACAATAATATATTGCACTGGTATTAGTCTTTGCTAAGAATACAAGCGTGGTTCTAGACGCAACCGAGACTTTTTTTTCAATAGGAAAAAAATATATACTTTATATTATGAAAGTTTAATAATAAATACAATACTGAACCATAGTCCAAAAATAGACTAAGACACAATGAAAAGATAGATACGCCACAATCGCTATAGAATGGATAGATACACACGGAGCAGGAAAAAAAATGTTCCCAACTAAGAATATCCAAACACAAACACTGACTAGAAAGCTATAACACCAGCCTATAAGAAGCAAAGGCTAGATATGAAAAATAACAAGTATAAGAGATAGAGAAATCCACTAATAACCAGGCCCAAAGGTAGAATGATAATATACAGTCACCCACAACTAATAGAAATAAAATAACTATAATATAATGCTTGGTCGATGAAAGAGACAGCCCATGACTCAAAAAGATTCAAAAATGACTTCCAACATATTAAAAAATGATAGAGATTAATTCTATTTACTGTGCAAGGAGATGAAACCGAGACTTTGTGAAATAAACTACCAAAGTTGCTTTTATAAATGTAAATTTTAATGATAGAGACCAAAAGTATTGTTTTAATTGCCTTTCTCATGCTGATGCTGAAAAAAATATTTGTAAAAAACAAAAATCTAGTTAGACATTCAAGTCAAGGGTGGAAAGAGTGTGGAACGAGGTTGGACAGAGCGTGATAGGTGTGTGGCCAGAGTGGCAACAGAACAGTGGTAGCAAGGTGGTTTGAGTAGTGGCAGCAAGGTGGTCGGGGTGGTTACACATCAACAACAGGTTGGTGGATCGTGGAAGCAAGGTGGCAGAATGAACAATAGTCAGAATGAATAGTTATTATTATTATAATAAATAATATGGGCGTATATAAACTATATTATTAATATTAATATGGCTTACTAATATATATAAACAGTTGCTAGTATATATATAAACAAATGTTGAAACCAACAATTATTTTGGTAAAAAAAATACTGCAAAAAAATTTATTGCTCCAAATAATTATTGTCGCGCAAACCTTGCTCTTAACTATAACTTTCAACCAAACAATAATTTGCCTATAAAAGTTATTGCAATTTATTCATCTAAAAAAAATTTATCCCAAATAAAATTAAAAATTCTACCGAAATATTTCTCCTTGCAAGGTTTGCTCTCCATTTCTCCCTAAATAGACAACGAGGTTCATGATTTTACCCACATTTTACTACATAAGTTTTCCTTCTCAAATCCTATCACAAGGCATCCCATGTTACGATGATACTAGGAGTGTTGTACTTGATTCCATGTTCTTCATTTAGTTCCGCATACATTGGTACAATCTTTGTGACGATTCTACCAATCTTGGGCAAGTCCCTCTAAATGATTCCCTACAAGAGCAAGATTTTTTTGTTTAGTCATATTTGGGAAGGTTTGTTTAGTCATATTTGGGACGGTTTGGATGCCTTTTAGCTTGTCATAGAAGGGTAAATTTCTTTTTACCATATACATAAAATTTAAATTAAAAAATTATTTATCAAATTCTAAATAAAGATTATTTTTTATTTTTTCATTTGAAGTGTAAATATATTTACTATAATATATAAAACTTTTCATTATTTTTTTTTTGAGATTTCATTCTTTTTATAAGATTTTTTATCTATACCATTGCAATAAAAGTATAATATTTATATTTGAATAAATAAAAAGAAATAAATTTTTTATTTAAAAAAAAATCTAATTGTATTTGTATAATGTTAATATAACTTTGTTTCTATTTAAAAAAAATAAAAAGAAAGAATGTTTTTATTTTAAAAAAATAGAATGGTGTTTGTATAATGTCACTGTAACATTTTTATATAGATTGGTATTCATATAATGTTATTATAACCTTGTAATTGCATGGCTATGCCTATCTTACTATTATTGAAGCATAAAATTTATTTATTTATTCGAGCATACTATGAACATGCATTATTTCATGGTAATTGTTTGTTTTACTTAGTCACTCCCATGCATGTCTTCCTTCTCACACTTTCAAAATAATCCAACATAATGGAATTTATCATTTTGTAATTTTGATTGCTATTGAATGACAACCTAGAATATGAATAAGGGAAGAGCACAAGTACTTTGTATCAAGAGGTGGGACTCATTACATATACAAGCCATTTTTTGTTATAGTCTTTAAGGTAAATTTTAGAGATAAATCTCATACTATAATTGATTTTCAATTTTGCACATATTATTTTAAAGAATTTGTAGATACTGAATAATCTATTTCTATATTCGATTTTGTACAGATATCAAAGTTTTATATTCAATATTGAACACTGTTTGTTATTTATGTAATATAAGGAATATAAGTATCAATAATGAAGAATTTGAAATGAAGACATTGTTTAAAACATTCTTTTCATTAAACAATAAAACTAATGACACATTAAGTATAGTGAGGTTACAATTTTTTATTAGGGATTTAAAACTTAAATTTTTATTTTTTTTAGAATTTGTAATGAAGACCATGTTTAAAAGAGTCATTTTCAACAAACAAGAAAACAAGTGGCACATTGAGAATAGTGAAGTTACTAAATTTTTATTATTTAATTGTACAATTACAATGGATTTAAAACTTAAAAATATGTATTTTTCCTTCAAATATTAACTTAAATACCTTCTTAACTTTGTTATTACTCTCGAGGAAAACTAAACCTTTTTCTACTTTTCAAACACAGAATTTCGGGAGGAGCAATTTGAGAGAAGAAAAACAACTAAAATGTCCAGTTTCGGGAGGAGTAGTCATGGATAAGAAAAACAACTTAGATGGACACACTTTTATTTGCATCACGACTATACCAAAAAGTTAGAAATCATGAATTTTCCTTCTAAACATGAAGTGTAGACCGCATTCGACTCCACACACCTATGTGACATCAAAATAGAGACTTGCAGGATAAAATTCTTAAGTTGTAGAGATTCAGGGCCCTCGCACAAAGTTGAGGGACCCTTTAGATGCAATTGGGAAAATACAAAACGCGCGAGAATTGTGTAAATGCAAAATGCTCGTGCGTTATGTAAAACTAGGAATGGCGGGCTCCGAACCTGCCATGTCATTTAACATGTAGGATAGGATTACAAAATGCGTGAGCATTATGGTGATACATAATGCTCACGCATTATGTATCACGATAACGCTTGTGCGTTATGGTTAATATAACAAAAAAAACAATGCCGCGGACTGAGACACTATTTTACACACTGTTTTACCCAAACATGAATGCTCGAATGCACCTACAAGATGACACATGGGCCATGGGACCGGCTGAGATGGGCACCCCTAGCGCAGTCCTGACGTCTTGAATCCAACGGCGTCGATGGTTTGTTGATCCGAGCCACGATCTTCATTCTATGGCTCGTTCCGTCTGGCATCCAAAAGGCCTTCAGGGACACCTATTGAATGCCTACCGGGGCCATAGAATCCCAACCATGCAACAAAACTGGGTTTCGGGGAGACATGAAGGTGTGTCTAGGACGGTTCCAGCTGGGAACACTATCCACAAGTGCCCGGTGGAGGATTTTGCAAGGTTGACCCCCGTGGGAAAAAATTGCACAGTCCCTTACTGAGCAAAACCCTACTTTGCAGAATGCACCTAAAAGATGACACGTGGGCCATGGGAGCGGTGAAGAGGGGCACCCTTAGCACCGTCCTGACATCCTAAATCCAACAGAGTCGACAGTTCATTGATCGTAGGCATGGTCGTCATTTTGTGGCTCATTTTGTCTCGCATCCAAAAGGCCTTCAGAGACACCTACTGGATACCTGTCGGGGGCATAGAACTCCAACTGTGCAGCAAAACCTGATTTTGGGGAGTCCTGCAAGTGTGTCTAGGGAGGTTCTAGTTGGGAATGCTAGCCAGAAGTGCCCAATGGACGATTTTGCAAATTTGACCCCAATGTGCAAAAATTGCACACTCCCTCACTGAGCAAAACCCTAGATTCCAATATTGACCTACAAGGTGACACCCAGGCCACTGGAGCGAAGGAGAGCGACACCCCTACTACTAACCTGACGTCCTGAATCCAACGGAGTCAATGATTCATCAATTGGAGCTACAGTTGTCATTCTATGGCTCGTTCCATCTCGCATCCAAAAGGCTTTAGGGACACCTGCGCGAGACCTACCGGGGGCATAGAACTCCAACAGTGCAACAAAACCTGGTTCTGGGGAGTCCTACAAGTGTGTCTAGGGAGGTTCCGGCTAGGAACGCTAGCCAAAAGTGGCTGATAGACGATTTTGCAAATTTGATCCCAATGTGCAAAAGTTGCACACTCCCTCACTAAGCAAAACCCTAGTTTCCAAGATGGACCTACAAGGTGACACCCAGGCAATGGTACCAGAGGAGAGGGGCACCCCTATCACTATCTCAACGTCCTAAATCCAACGAAGTCGATGGTTCGTTGATTGGAGACACGATCATCATTGTATGGCCTGTTCTGTCTCGCATCCAAAACAGAGATTATATAAATCCTGTTAAGATCGATAGGTTCCAGCTCATGAACTAAGAGCTTCTTCATCTTAGACATAAACAAAAGAGCTTCAAGATGAATACTAGAGAGTTGTTGCTTTACAGCTTCAACCTTCTCAGGATGTAGGGGTATAGAACGAGCCATAAAATGATGACCGTGGCTCCGATCGACGAACCATTGACTTCGTTAGATTCAAGATGTTGGGATAGTGCTACGAGTGTTCCTCTCCTCCGGTCCAATGGCTTGGGTGTCACCTTGTAGGTCCATATTGGAAACTAGGGTTTGGTTAGTAAGGGAGTGTGCAATTTTTGTACACGGGGGTAAACTTTACAAAATCTTCTGCCAGGCACTTATGGCTAGCGTTCCCAGCCGGAACCTCCCTAGACACACTTGCAGGACACCCCGAAAATCGGTTTTGTTGCACGGTTGGATTTCTATTCCCCCGGCAGGTATCCAGCAGGTGTCCCTGAAGGCCTTTTGGATGCAATATGGAACAAGCCATAGAATGACGACCGTGGCTCCGATCGACGAACCGTCGACTCTGTTGGATTCAGGACGTCGAGATAGTGCTAGGGGTGCTCCTCTCCTCCTGTCCAATGTCCCGTGTGTCACCTTGTAGGTCCATCTTGGAAACTAGGGAATCGGTGGTAATGTAGTTGAGCATTCGTGCACAAGACTGTTATGCAATACACGAAAAATATATGTATATGTGTCATAATAGTAACCATACTCAATGTGGTATCGACAACAACATGTGTTAATAATTGTGTTTATTTTAACATACCATGGTTTGCATTTTTCAAAGGATCTTTCGCCCAAGTCAAGTTCATTATGTTCACTCCTAAATCTCTCATATAATTCTGTTTGTGTCATATCAAGAAAATGTTTAATGTGTGGTTCACGATCCTTTGAACCCCTTCTCAATTTTAAAACATCTTTTTGGTTGGAAGAAGGTCTAGTGTTGTCATGCCAAAAAATCTTTCACTAATCCCTGTACCGCATCAATGAGCTTCATATCAGAGCGTGGAAACCTGCCAATGAAGGCCCAAACATCTGTTTGACCGATTTCAAGTTGTTCTCTTCTAACATAATACCTACGAAGTGTATTCACATTCAAATTAACAATTTTGTATGTAGGTTTAAGAAAACGAAGTTCCCTAGTGCTTTTGTAACGATTGATTGTGACAACACACGACGAGCCGCATTGCAATCCTTTGAGCGAGATTTCTTTCCAATTGTACTAAATGCATATACTAAAATTTTAACAATATGAGAACTTGGTTCTAACTTTTTGGCCATCTTTATCCCTAATGTTCTTGTAACAATAGTCATATGCCTAGATTTCAAGAATGATAAAAATAATTTGCACTTGTCCCCATCACATTTAGAATAAAAAAAGTTATCAAGTATTTGTCGAGTTTGATAAGCAATAGAATGTTTAGACAACGTACCTTCAAGTGAACTAATGAGAGTTTCATCAACCTGTATACATCTCGGATTTTTTCGGTGTGCAGTTGCTAGTGGAGGTAAGGGTGTTGGAACTGGAGCATGTACACCATCATGAGGACGCTCCGGCGTTTCCATAGGAGACCCTTGTCTTTCATTCTCTTGGACGGTCTCCATAACATTTGTTTCTTCCATTGTCAATCCTCCACTCAATGCCTCTCTAACTTCATCACTTGTATAACCACTACCCAACAAGTCATTCACTACCATATTCTGAGGTTGACTTGATGTGGGAATTGAA
>BSBM01000847.1:1025000-1260000 GCA_027924585.1 Larix kaempferi | reverse complement strand
TCCTCATCCTCATCGTCCTCTTAATCATATTCATCATCATCGTTGTGGTCGTCATCACCATCATCTTCATCGTCAGCATTATCATCATCATCATCATCATCATCATCTGCATCATCGTCATCATCATCATCATCATCATCATCATCATCATAATCATCATAATCATCATCGTCATCACCATATTCATCATCATCATCATCATCTTCATCATGATATTCATCATCATCATCATCATCATCATCATTGTCATCATCATGATATTCATCATCATCTTCATCACCATCATCATCGTCTTCATCATCATCATCATCTTCATCATCTTCATCACCATCATCATCTTCATCTTCATCACCATCTTCATCTTCATTATCCTAATTATCATTATCTTTCTCTCACCGAATCTAACACTTCAAAACATAAATTTGTGAATATTATAACCCACGCATGTTATGTAGTCACATAATGCAAGCGCGTTATGTATCCACAAAACATTAGAGCATTGCTTATAACATTAAGCGCCAAAACACTAAAATTTGAATTTAATACAATGCGCACGCGTTATTTGAATTTAAACATAACACGCACATGTTCCTGAGCACCTAATAACCCACTCCTCCCATGCCCACATGTCAGCCACTGTCCTATGTGGCTGGTTCATAATTACCAAAACCTGTGCTAGGGGATTTTTAAACCATAGCTACTTTGACATTTTCAACATTTTTCTAAGAATGGTTTTTTTTCACCGCACTCTACAACATGACATACTTGACCATTATTGATGAAAATTTTAGGCACAGATAGAATTTTCTATGCAGATTCCAAATATGTAATTTTTTTAAAAAAAATATTGAGATTTTCTATTTATTTCGAAATTTTCTTGTATCATCACTCCATTGGTCAAAACAATATTGTTAGTGTTTATTCCGTAACATTTTCATTTCACAACCATTTTTAAAAAAAACTTGTATGTTGCACTAGAGGACATCGACCTCTACATGCTGTAAAAAATCCAAGTCAAAATAACTACATTAAAACCTTCAAAGGTTGCACCCACATTTGACGTACCGTTCTCGAGGTTTGATCCCTTACATAATTAAAAAAAAAATTAAACATTTAATTTTGGAAAAATTGCACTGCACTATTGTTGCGGGTTCTATACATGTCTACCAATTTTTGTATCCCGAAACTATCATTTAGGCATTGAAAGGCTGCACTCACAAAAACATATACCTTATCATTTGCCAAAAAAATAAAAAGTGACTGTTAGAAAACATGAAATTTGACATAGTTATGTAAATGTTCAATACTTAAAACTTATTTATTCGGAAACGTGACTCAATTTCCTACGTTTCATATTTTGTACTCAATGCAAGATATCTTGTGTAAGAATGTCAAAAAAATCAAGTAAGTTGAGGGATGCCTGATTTTTCAGTTTTCTATTGGATCTAACACACCAAAAGTGACCCTCATTTGCTTGCATATGCCCTTCATCTTAACATGGGTTAGAAATGAGAATAAACCATGAACGGATATGTCATTTTCAGTAACAACAACAAATGAAAATGAGCCCAGACACTTGTCAAGTTCAATCTCTAATAAATCTAAACTGGAACACAGTTTGTTATTCATTTCATAGTGGAATTCCATTATATTGCAATTTGATTTTAATATATACTAAAATTTTGTTATACTATTACATTTTCAAGTGAAAAGAATGATTTATTTTTACATGTTCACATTGAAGGGTTTAATATATCATAGCCCTTCAAAGTAAAATAAGATCTTGCCCTTCAAATTTGATCCATGTTTGGATGCATGATGTAACACTTGATATCTCAAAATTCAAAACATCTCAATGCATTTGTTCACTATACATAGGTGATGAAATCCTAGTGTCAAGTTGAAATATTGAGGTGGATTCCCTAGGTTGATGTTTGCGGGGTTCAATAAGTGCACTCACTAGTTAGTTGACTACACCTTACACAATGGTCTCTTTCTCTCTTTAAGGAATTAAGTATTGTGAGGAGACATGGAGAGAGATTTTGTAAAAGTGTTGTAAGAGAAATCTCTCATTCATGGGTCTAGTTAGAGTTTCTTAGAGTTGCAAAGAATCACTATGTAAGGGATGAGGAGTATGATGCATTCCTAGGAAATCTGATGCAAGATTTTAATGAATAGTTGACATAAGGCACCTCAGTGAAATAAGGTTCTTTCTTAACTATACACACGACACATACCACGATGCTTACAAAAACAAGGTGTAAAACAGGATGCCAAAAGTGGCTTATATTACTTCTCTGAAATCGGTTACAATGCGGAATAACTAAAAATAAATAACGAACTACAGTCGGCCTCAACCATTACAATTCAGAAGTAACTGTGGTGTGCTCTCTGAGTGTGTCAACCTCACCCTCTCTGGGCTCACTGTGGAAATACGAGCTATGGATCAATCTCAACTCTCCCTGCTCCTAGGCTATGTGACTCTTCACAACTTTTCCTCTGCTCTCTGATGCTGCTAACCAAAGATCGAAGATCCCTGAACTGATTCCTCTCCTCCGTATTCTACCCTGTTGCTGCTATTCCCGAGACACACATCCTTCTGTCCACCTATCCTTACGAATCCTGCAGACCTGCAACTGTCATCTCCTAGCCATGCTGCACAACCTCTGTCTATGATGACATCTATCATATCCTTCACCTACCTGCAATAACTATAATAACTTCCTCAGCAACCCCAAACTGATACCAGGTACAGTCCTCTTGACTTTCTCCTCTCCCGACCCTGCTACAGTAGTTGGTAACATCTTGACCTTTATGTCAACTCAATCTCTTGACTTCTACGGTTAGCTAGTCCTCCCCATCCTCCACGCTTGGCTCCTCCAAACCCTGTCAGGTTGTAGTTCGACCACTTGTCGACTACCCGACATCTCGCTTTCATCTATCATTTGTCGACCATAACCTGTCGACTCTCGACCCATCACAACATCTATTGTGTGATGCCTTGGTTGGTCGCATATGGACTGCTCCTTCTCAACTTATTGACTTGGACAAGTCAACCTTCTTCTTGAACTAGTGGTCATTGGCACTCCCGTTGGTCAGCTCCCTTATGTCGATCAACTTCAACTGATCTTGTCTAGGCCTCAATGGTCCTGCATCAGACTCCCCAGGTGAAAAATAATTCGACTTCTCTGTCAGTCTCCTGAACTCCTCTTCGGAAATCCATGTCACCTCCTGCAACTCATCATCCTTCCATCGCACTAAGTATTCCTTCTTCCGTGAGCTACGCGTTCATCCAACCTTGGGTTCCTTGATTACTTCTGCGATCTCTTCCTTGTGTCGATTTGGAATTTGGTCTATCCATTCGATGCTAATCACTTCTTCACTTTCGCTGCTTGACCCTTCTTCAAATTTGTACAGATCTGAGACATTCAACGTTGCTTAAATGTTCAACATCCGACAATTCCAACACATAAGCGTTGTCCAAAATCTTCTTCAGAATCCTACATGGTTCAATCTTCTTCAGCTTCAACTTGTTGTATGTACCTATCGGGAATCTCTCCTTCCACAAGTATGCATAGACTAAGTCCCCTTCTCTGAACGACTGTAGCCTCTTCTTCATGTTGGCCCTCAACTTGTATGTTGTGTTACTCTTTTCTATATGCTCTCGCACATTTTCATGAACTTCATGCATATGCTCTGCGAATGATTCTACGTCTGAACTTTTTTTGATTTATGTTAGCAACTCAACCAAATCCACCACTCCATGTGGGATTCTCCCCTAAATAATCAAGAGTGGACTGAACCCCATCCACCGATTCACAGAGTTTTTATATGAAGACTCTGCCTACACCAACACATTTTCCCATTGCTTGGGTCTGTTGGCTGCTAGACATCTCAGAAGGTTTCCCAAACTTTTGTTTACCACCTCGGTCTGTCCATCTGTCTGCGGATGGTGTGCCGAGCTAAACTACAACTTCGTGTCCAGTTTGTTCCATAGGGTTCTCCAGAAATTCCCTATAAACTTGATATCCTGATCCAATGTGCTACTCTTTGGAAACCCATGTAATCTGACTATCTCTTTGAAGAATAGTACAAAACTCCCTGTGGTGTCACTTGTCTTCTTACGTGGAATGAAGTGTGCCATCTTTGAAAACCTTTCGACAACAACAAATATTGAGTCGCTTCCCTGTTGTGTCTTTGGCAATCCTAACCCAAAATCCATGCTAAGATGATCCCAAGGGGTATTTGGTACTGGTAATGGTGTATACAACCCTGTGTTTTGACTTCTCCCTTTTGCCAACTGGCAAACTCGACATTGTCAAAACAACTTTCTGACATCAGTCTTCATCCCCGGCCAGAAATACTTTTCTTCGACCAGTGCTTTAGTCTTGTCGATGCCAAAATGTCCTGCTAATTCGCCATTATGCAATTCTCATATTAGGTTCTCTCTTACTAATCCTCTGGGAATACACAGCTGACTCCCCCTGAAAAGATAGTCTTCCTAAATGAAATAACTCAATTATGGAGTCCTGTCGACACTCCAAGGTTCACGACAAGCCTTCTATGCTTTCGCAAAATCCTTGTCAGTCTCATACTCGGTCTTTATCAACTCTATCCCCGTTGCCTGAACTATGGTCGCATTTAGTAGTGCAAATCTCCTACTCAATGCATCGACAATTTTGTTTGACTTGCCCGACCTATGCCGCAACATGAATGTATACCTCTGAAGTAGCTCCACCCATTTCATGTACCATTGATCTAACTTTTCCTGTGTGTTTACATACCTTAGTGCTTGGTGATTTGTGTACAACACAAACTCCTTGGGCAACAAATAATGCCTCCACTTTTTCAACGCTTGGACGATAAAATAGAATTCCTTGTCGTAGACCAAATACTTCCGCTTCGCTCCATTCATCTTTTGACTAAAGAATGCAATTGGTCGTCCTTCCTAACTTAATACTGCTCCAATTTCCATTCCACTTGCTGGGAGCGCGAACATTGGGCTCTAAGTGACCTTTTCCTTCAACTTGTCGAAATCTCTCTAGGTCGCGTCCATCCACTTGAACTCGCCCTTTCTCACGCATTATGTCAATGGTGCACAAATCCGACTGAATCCCTGAATGAACTTCCTATAGAAACTGGCAAGTCCATGGAAACTCCTTACTCCAGTCATACTTGTCGGTTCCGGCCAATCCCCTATTGCTTTCGCCTTCTTTGGGTCCATCACCAACCCTTTAATTGAGATTACAAACCCCAAGTACACCACCTTCTTCCTCATGAAGAAACACTTTTGCAGGTTCACCATCAACTTCTCCTCCTGCAATCTCTGCATTACTTGTCGAATGTGCCACAAGTTTTCTATCTTGGTTCGACTAAAAATCAGAATGTCGTCTAAATAGACTATGACAAACTTTCCCAAGAATGCTTTCAACACCTCATTCATCAATCTCATGAATGTGATGGGTGCATTGGTCAATCTAAATGGCATGACTAACCATTCGTACAACCCTTCTTTTGTTTTGAATGTTGTCTTCCATTCATCTCCTTCTCTTACCCAGATATGGTGATAACCACTCTTTAGGTCTATCTTTGTGAAGTATGTCTCTCCACTTAGGCAATCCATCAAGTCATCCATTCTCGGCAATGGAAACCGATACTTGATTGTGATCCTCTTGATGGCTCTAGAGTCCAGAAACATTCTCCATTCCCCACCCTTCTTTGGAGTCAACACCGCTGGTACTGCGCATGAGCTCAATCTCTCTCTGATTAACCCTCTATCCAACAACTATTGGACCTATCGATTGAGTTCTTGTCCCTCTGTCGGACTCATCCTATACGGTGCTTTGTTTGGCAGACTCGACCCTGGAATTAAGTCAATATGATGGGATATCCTCCTTGTCGGCGGCAATCCCGTTGGTTTCTCATCAACCATTATGTCATGAAATTCTTTGAGCATCTCCTCGATTTCGACCCGAATATCCTCCTCCCTGGTCGTTCCTTTGACACATGGTCCTTTTGGAATTATTGCAAAACATCCCAAATATCTCTCCTCTTTTGCGAGGAATTCTTTCACAGTGCTCATCAACACTCACTTTTCCCAAAGGTTTCTCTCACCATTCTTGTTGTCGGCTTGCTCCTCCAACCTCGGCTTCAGAGTCCTTTTCACGCCATTCTTCCACACTATGACTGTGTTGGCTCGACCATCATATATCATTTTTCGATCATATTTCCACGGTCTCCCTAACAACAGATGGCATGCATCCATTGGGACTACATTGCACAGTACACTGTCTTCAAATTCTTCAACCCTGAATTTGATCACGCACTGTCTTGTCACCTTGACATGGTGTCCCCTCTGTAACCATGAGATCTTGTCGGGGTGTGGGTGTTCTCGACACTTCAACCCGTTCTTGTCGATGACTTCTATTGACACAAGATTCTTCGTGCTCCCACCATCAACTATTGTTTTGCAATGCCATTCGTCGATCCGTGCCTTCATTCGAAAGATCGCCTTCCGTTGTGATGGCTCCATCAGGTTGTGTTGATCTTTATGGATTAAGGCTCTCTGAACTATCAGATTTCGGTTCTTCCTCTTCTCACCTCCACTACTGTTGGATGTCGGCTCTTCCCTCTCGTCGACTTGTTCATCCTTTTGACATCTGGGCTTCAACTCCTCTACAACATGTAGGTTCTCTGGGCACTCATATGCCTTGCATCCCGCTCCTCAACACTTGTAACAGATTATGGCTGGTCTATTAGCTCCCTTTTTGTCGGATAGACCACTTCGACTATACGCACCTCGACCGCAGTTCTCATGACGATCACATTAGTTCTCTTGTGATTTCTCCTTTGTCGATGTCCCTTTTGCATGTCGGCTATCTTTGACATTTTCATTCTTGTACCTGCTACTTTGGCCTTTCGCGGAGATAGTTTTTGCGCCCCAATTAGTCATCCTTCCCCTGATCACTGTGGATTTCCTCGACAGTTTCTCTTCTGCCTTCAGAGCTAACTGGTAGGCTTTGCTGACTGCTCTGAATGTTGACATGCTCAGTTTGTCCTGAATAGCATATTTTAAGCCGTTCACATATCTAACGACAGCTTCTTCCCCCTCATTGATCTATCCTGACCGAATCAACAATTGGTAGAACTCCTCCATGTCCTCCTTCACGGTCATCTCTTTCTGCCGAAAGTTCTGCAACTTTCTGAACAAGGAAATCGCATAGTCGTTCGACAAGAACTTCCCCTTCAACTTGGTGACCATTTTGCCCCAAGACTTGATTTTCTCCTTGCCTTTCTTGACTCTTTCAGCCTGTACGTTGTCCCACCACAACGAGGCATGACCTTTCAACCTCAAACATGCAGTCTTAACCCGTTTAGGGTTCTTGCTCTACTCTATGTTGAAGTATTTCTCCATTTCTCTAAACCAGTCGATCAAATCTTCTGGGTTCAGGCTTCCCGAGTACATACACAGGTCTATCTTCGCCTGACCTCTCATATCCGTCAGAAGTTTGATGATTTTTTCTTCTGGTCCTTCGGAAGCTTCCTCCCTGGCTTCCACCTCCTTGACTTCCTCGTTGTTGTGGTCTAACGCCTCAGGAATACAACCACATCTCTGACTTTCTTTGATCGCTGCAAATTCATTGGTCAAATTTTGCATCGTTCTGACACATTCGTCAAACATCTCACGATCCACCATGACGGCTGTTGTGCCATGCGCTCTTCATTCTCGGAAATTAATGCCTTTGTGAGCCATTTTCAACCTCTACTGAAACTCCCATGCATCCAATCGCAACTGGACTTAAATAAGTCATGCACAATTCTACCCAACCTTATCTGGAATTGTTTAACACACTTGTAGGCTTAATATCACTGACGTTCCTCAAACTCTAAGGATTCTTCCGCGCTGATGCCAACTGATGCAAGTCAGGTGGGTATAGTCATCCTCTCAACCAAACTCACCTCCGGTCTCTGATACCAATTGATGCAAGGCACCTCATTGAAATAAGGTTCTTGCTTAACTATACAAATGATACATACCATGATCCTTACATGAACAGGTGTAAAACAGGATACCAGAAGTGGCTTATATTACTTCTCTAAAATCGGTTATAATGTGGAATAACTGAAAGTAATTAACTAATTACAGTCGGCCTCATCCATTACAATTCAAAAGTAACTATAGTGTGCTCTCTCAGTGTGTTGACCTCACCCTCTCTTGGTTCACTATGGAACTCTGAGCTATGGCTCGATCTCAACTCTCCTTTCTCTCAGGTTGTGTGACTCTTCACAACTTTTCCTCTACTCTCTGATGCTACTGACCAAATATCGAAGATCCCTGAACTGATTCCTCTCCTCCGTCTTCTACTCTGCTGCTTATGTTCCCGAGACATGCATCCTTCTATCTGCAGATCCTTCTGAATCCTGCAGACCTGTAACTGTCAGCTCCCAGCCGTGCTGCACAGCCTCTGTACATGATGACATATGTCATGTCCTTTGCCTACCTGGAATAACTATAATAAATTCCATAGCAACCCCGAATGGCTACTAGCTACAATCCTCTTGACTTTCTGCTCTCTCGATGCTCCTACAGTAGTTGGTCACATCTTGAACTTTCTGTCGGCTCAATCTCTTGACTTCTATGATTAGCCAGTCCTCCCCGTCCTCCACGCTTGGATCCGCCAAACCATGTCAGGTCATAGTTCGACCACTTGTCGACTACCCGACATCTCGCTTTCATCTGTTGTTTGTCGACCATAACCTGTTGACTCTCGATCCATCACAACATCCATTGTGTGCTACCTTGGTCGGTCGCATACCAACTGCTCCTGCTTGAATTTATGAATTTGACAAGTCAACCTACTTCCCACATCAGTGGTCATCAGCACTCCCACTAGTCAGCTCCCTTATGTCGATCAAATTCGACTGATCTTCCTAGTCCTGATGCTCCTGCATCAGACACCCCAGGAGAAAAATAATTCGAGTGCTCCGTCAGTCTCCTGAACTCCTCTTCGGAAATCCATGTCGCCTCCTGCAACTCATCATCCTTCCATCGCACTAAGTATTCCTTCTTTCGCGAGCTATGTGTTTGTCCAACCTCGTGTTCCTCGATTACTTCCAAGATCTCTTCTTTGTGTCGATATAGAATTTGGTCTGTCCATTCGATGCTATTCACTTCTTCGCTTCTGTTGCTTGACCCTTCTTCAAATTTGTACAGATCTGAGACATTGAACGTTGCTGAAACGTTCAAGTCATCCAGAAATTTCAACACATAAGCATTGTCCGAAATCTTCTTCAGAATCCAACATGGTCCAATCTTCTTCAGCGTTAGCTTGTTGTATGTACCTATCGGGAATATCTCCTTCCACAAGTATGCATAGACTAAGTCCCCTTCTCTAAACGACTGTATCCTCTTCTTCTTGTTGGCCCTCAACTTGTACGCCGCATTACTCTTTTCTATGCACTTTCGCACATTTTCATGAACTTCATGCATATGCTCTGCGAATGATTCTGCGTCCGCATGTTTTTTGAATTCTGTCGGCAACTCAACCAAATCCACCACTCCATGTGGGATTCTTCCCTAAACAATATGGAATGGACTCAACCCCATCAACAGATTCACAGAGTTGTTATATGCAAACTCTGCCTGCACCAAGACATTTTCTCACTGCTTGGGTCTATTGGCTATTAGACATCTCATAAGGTTTCCCAAACTTTTGTTTACCACCTCGATCTGTCCATCTGTCTGCGGATGGTGCACCGAGCTAAACTGCAACTTCGTGTCCAGCTTGTTCCATAGGGTTCCCCAGAAATTCCCCATAAACTTGGTATCTTGATCCGATGTGATACTCTTTGGCAACCCATGTAATCTGACTATCTCTTTGAAGAATAGTACAGCAATCCCTGTGGCGTCACTTGTCTTCTTACACGAAATGAAGTGTGCCATCTTTGAAAACTTGTCGACTACAACAAATATTGAGTCACTTCCTTGTTGTGTCATTGGAAATCCTAACACAAAATCCATGCTAATATGCTCCCAAGGGGTCTTTGGTACTGGTAATGGTGTATACAACCCCGTGTTTTGACTTCTACCTTTTTCCAACTGGCAAACTCGACATTGTCGAACCCACTTTCCGACATTGGTCGTCATCCCCGTCTAGAAATACTTTTCTTCGAACAGTGCTTTAGTCTTGTCGATGCCAAAATGTCCCGCTAATCCGCCATTATGCAATTATCGGATTAGGTTCTCTCTTACTAATCCTCTGGGAATACACAGTTGACTCCCCTTGAAAAGATAGTCTTCCTGAATGAAATAACTCAAGTATGGAGTCATGTCGACACTCCAAGGTTCATGACAAGCCTTCCATGTTTTCGCAAAATCCTGGTCGGTCTCATACTTTGTCTTTATCGACTCTATCCCCGTTTCCTAAACTGTCGTCGTGCTTAGTAGTGCAACTTTCCTGCTGAAAGAGTTGGCAACTTTGTTCGACTTGCCTAACCTATGCCGCAACATGAATGTATACCTCTGAAGTACCTCCACCCATTTCATGTGCCTCTGATCTAAATTTTCCTGTGTGTTTAGATACCTCAGTGCTTGGTGATCTGTGTACAACATAAACTCCTTGGTCAACAGATAATGACTCCACTTTTTCAATGCTTGGATGATAGCATAGAATTCTAGGTCATAGACCGAATACTTCCGCTTCACTCCATTCAACTTTTCACTAAAGAATGCAATTGGTCATCCTTCCTTATTTAATATTGCTCCAATTGCCATTCCACTCGAATCACAATCGACCTGGAAAACTTTGTCAAAGTCTAGGAGCGCCAACACTGGGCTCGCAATGACCCTTTCCTTCAACTCGTCAAAATCTCTCTAGGTCACGTCCGTCCACTTGAAATTTCCCTTTCTCATGCATTCTGTGAGTGGTGCACAAATCCGATTGAATCCCCGAATGAACTTCCTGTAGAAATTGGCAAGTCCATGGAAACTCCTTACTCCAGTCATACTTGTCGGTTCCGACCAATTCACTATTTCCTTCACCTTCTCTGGGTCCATCACCAACCCTTTACTCGAGATTACAAACCCCAAGTACACCAACTCCTTCTTCATGAAGAAGTACTTTTGCAGGTTCACCATCAGCTTCTCCTCCTGCAATATCTGCATTACTTGTCGAAAGTGCCACAAGTGTTCTTTCTTGGTTCGACTAAAAATCAGAATGTCATCTAAATAGACTACGACAAACTTTCCCAAGAATGGTTTCAACACTTCATTCATAAATCTCATGAATGTGATGGATGCATTGGTCAATCCAAATGGCATGACTAACCATTCGTACAACCCTTCTTTTTTTTGAATGCTGTCTTCCATTCATCTCCTTCTCTGACATATATTTGGTGATAACCACTCTTCAGGTCTATCTTTGTGAAGTATGTCACTCCACTCAGGGAATCCATCAAGTCATCCATTCTTGGCAATGGAAACCGATACTTGATCATGATCCTATTGATGTCTCTAGAGTCTGTACACATTCTCCATTCCCCACCCTTCTTTGGAGTCAATACTGCTGGTACTGTGCACAGGCTCAAACTCTCTCTGATTAACCCTCTGTCCAACAACTCTTGGACCTGTCGGTTGAGTTCCTGTCCCTCCATCGGACTTATCCTATATGGTGCTTTGTTTGGCAGACTCGACCCTGGAATTAAGTCGATCTGATCGGATATGCTCCTTGTTGGCGGAAATCTCGTCGGTTTCCCATCAGCCATTATGTCACAAAATTCTTCTAGCAACTCTTCGATTTTGACCAGAATATCCTCCTCCCTGGTCATTCCTTCAACACATGGTCCTTTTGGAATGATTGCAAAACATCTCGAATGTCTCTCCTCTTTCGTGATGAATTCTTTTGCGGTGCTTATCAACAATTGATTTTCCCAAAGGTTGCTCTCGTCGTGCTTGCTGTCGACTTGCTCCTCCAACCTCGGCTTAAGAGTCCTTTTCATGCCATTCTTCCACACTATGACTGTGTTGGCTCAACCATCATATATCATTTTTCGATCACATTTCCATGGTCTCCCTAACAACAGATGGCATGCATCCATTGGGACTACATCGCACAGTACACTCTCTTCAAATCCTTCAACCCTGAATTTGATCAGGCACTATCTTGTCACCTTGACATGGTGTCCCCTCTCCAACCATGAGATCTTGTAGGGGTGTGGGTGTTCTCGACACTTTAGCCCGATCTTGTCGCTGACTTCTGTCGACACAAGATTCTTCTTGCTCCCACCATCAACTATGGTTTTTCAATGCCATTCGCTAATCTACACCTTCATTCAAAAGATCGCCTTCTGTTGTGCCAGTTCCATTGGGTCGCGTTGATCTTCCTGGATCAAGGCTCTCTGAACCGTCAAATTTTGGTTCTTCCTCTTCTCACCTCCACTGCTATCGGATGCCAACTCTTCCCTCTCATCAACTTGTTTATCCTTTTGACATCTGGGCTTCGACTCCTCTACAACATGTAGGTTCTCTAGGCACTCATATGCCTTGCGTCCTGCTCCTCGACACTTGTGATAGATTATGGCTGGTCTGTTAGCTCCCTTTTTGTTGGATCGACCACTTCGACTATATGCACCTCGACCGCGGTTCTCACAACCATCATGTCGGTTCTCTTGTGTTTTCTCCTTTGTCGATGTCCCTTCCGTATGTCCACTATATTGGACATTTTCTTTCCTGTACCCACTACTTTGGCCTTTCGCGGAGACAGTTTTTGTGCCCCGACCAGTCATCCTTCCCTTGGTCGCTGCAAATTTCGTTGACAGTTTCTCTTCTGCCTTTAGAGCTAACTGGTAGGCTTCACCGACTGCTCTGAATCTTGACATGCTCAGTTCGTCCTAAATAGCATTTTTTAAGCCATTCACATATCTAGTGACAGCTTCTTCCCCCTCATTGGTCTGTCCTGACCGAATCGACAATCGGTAGAACTCCTCCATGTAATCCTTCATGGTCATCGGTTTCTGCCGAAAGTTCTACCACTTTCTAAACAAGGAAATCACATAGTTGTTCGGCAAGAACTTCCCCTTCAACATGGCAACCATTCTGTCCCAAGAGTTGATTTTCTCCTTGCCTTTCTTAACTCTGTTAGCCTGCACGTTGTCCCACCACAACAAGGCATGACCTTTCAACCTCAGAGATGCAGCCTTAACCCGTTTAGGGTCCTCAATCTTCTCTATGTCGAAATATTTCTCCATTTCTCTAAACCAGTTGATCAAATCTTCTGGGTCCAGGCATCCGGAGCATGTACGCATGTCTATATTCGCCTGACCTCTCATATCCATCATTAGTTTGATCAATTTTTCTTCTGGTTCTTCGGTGGCTTCCTCCCAGGCTTCCACCTCTTTGACTTCCTTGTCGTTGTGGTCTAACACCCTAGGAATACAACCACGTCTCTGACTTTCTTTGATCGCTGTGACTTCGTTGGTCAAAGTTCACATCGTTCTGACACATTCGTTGAACATCTCACAATCTACCGTGACGGCTGCTGCGCCACACGCTCTTCGTCCTCGGTCATTAACACCTTTGTGAGCCATTTTCAACCTCTGCTGAAACTCCCATGCATCCAATCGCAACTGGAATTAAACAAGTCATGCACAAATCTACCCAATCTCAGCTGGAACTATTTAACACACTTATAGGCTCAGTATCACTGACGTCCCTCAAACTCTAAGGATTCTTCCGCACTGATACCAACTGATGCAAGTCAGGTTGGTATAGTCGTCTTCTCAACCGGACTCACTTCCGGGCTCTGATACCAATTGATGCAAGGCGCCTCAGTAAAATAAGGTTCTTGCTTAACTATACACATGACACAGACCACGATGCTTACACAAACAAGGTTTAAAATAGGATGCCAAAAGTGGCTTATAAATTACTTCTCTAAAATCGGTTACAATGCGGAATAACTGAAAGTAAATAACTAACTAGAGTCAGCCTCAGCCGTTACAATTCAAAATTAACTGTGGTGTGCTCTCTCAGTGTGTCGACTTCACCCTCTCCTAGTTCACTACGGAACTCTAAGCTATAGCTCAATCTCAACTCTCCCTGCTCTCAGGCTGTGTCACTCTTCACAACTTTTCCTCTACTCTTTGATGCTGCTAACCGAAGATCTAAGATCTTTGAACTGATTCCTCTCCTCTGTCTTCTTCCTTGCTGCTACTATTCCCAAGACACGCATCCTTCTATCCGCCGATCCTTCTGAATCCTGCAGAACTGGAACTGTCAGCTCTCAGCCATGCTGCACAGCCTCTGTCCATGACGACATCTGTCATGTCTTTCATCTACCTGCAATAGCTGTAATAACTTCCTCAACAACCCCGAACGGATACCAGGTACAGTCCTCTTGACTTTTTGCTCTCCTGACCCTACTACAGTAGTCGGTCACATCTCGACCTTTCTGTCAGCTCAATCTCTTGACTTTTGCAGTTAGCCAGTCCTCTCCGTCCTCCACGCTTGGCTCTGCCAAACTCTGTCAGGTCGTAGTTCGACCACTTGTTGACTACCCGACATCTCGCTTTCATTTGTCATCTATCGAACATAACTTGTCGACTCTCGACCCATCACAACATCCGTTGTGTGCTGTCTCGGTTGGTCGCCTACCGACTGCTCTTGATCGACTTATTGACTTCGACAAGTCAACCTGCTTCCCGCACTAGTGGTCATCGACACTCCCGCTAGTCGACCCCCTTATGTCGATCAACTTCGATTGATATGCCTAGGCCCCAATGCTCCTACATCAATAGTTGTGAAAGAGGGTGGCTTTTAGAGATCCCAATCAAGGGTAATGCAACCCTAGTGAAATGATTTGTTGTGGTGGGTGTCCTTTAGAAACTCCAACCAAGGGTGATGTTGGCCTAGGGATGCTGATGCAACCTAGAGAAAAGAGATGGTGCTTAGGTGGTATGTATAATCCCAATAAGGGGTTATACAAAATAGTATTATACATTTGGTGAAGGACAACTTCAGAATCTCTTGCATCACCGGATTCCAGCTCAATCTATGAAAGTTCTGGATCTTCCTGTGCCACCGGATAACAGCTCAAGGAACGCTTATTATTTAATTGGACGGTTCCAGTGAAATGGTGTGAAAGTTCCCTACCATGCAAATCTATATATGTTGAGAAGATGGTGCTCGTATAGTACCACAATTGACATATCAAATAGCGGCCTTGTTATCTTTCCTCAATTGAAAACAGATAACTGGTGTCCATACTCGCCTTAGAATATTGCAGTCCGGATATAATTTAGTTCACTCTTTAATCAAAACGTGTCATTTACCACTAAATCAGTGCGGATGTTGTTGAAAGTGCTTGTTTTTAGGTGATATTCGGTTCTCGCTTATTCTAGGAAATTGACATAAATAAAGATTACACTGTCACCACTGAATCATTGTAAGAAGCACTAAATTATTGTATGAAGCCTTGTCGCTGCATGCTTGCTGGGATCATGACGGGACTATAAATTATGCGTAAACACTCCCACCTCCAACTTTTCAAAAGTTTAAAAGAGAAAATTGCGTAGGATCGACTCAGCGAGTCCAATTTTTATTAATTAATTAGTTGAAATACAATCTGTGATTTGATATCTGCAACTTTTATTCATTCGTTGTGAGATTGTTATACTCCTGAAATTGACATGTCTTCTACTCGCTCGTTGTAATGTTGTCATACTCCCCAAATTGACAAATAATGTTGTTTATAACAAGTGGCTACAATAAGCTGAAGCTGACTGTTGTAGTCCCAAGATCTGCAAATTTATGTTGTTTATAACAAGTGGCTACAATAACTCGATTACATATCTTCAATGTCTGACATGATGGTTCACAATAGTGGTTACCTGGTGAATACTTTTTCAAAACTTAGCAGTTTTTTACAATTAATTACTCTTTGATTTTATATCATTTGAAAAGATTTGTTTATATATATTTTCATATCTTAAATGATAGCAAGGTCTTACCAACTTTATTTTCACCATTAAATAGATTCAGAGAGTCATATGTTCCTTCTCTACTCGGAGTTTATCCAATATTTATAAACCTACTTGATTTGCCAAATTAATAATTGAATTAGTATTAAAAAAATCAATCCATTCATTGTTTTCATTAGTTCCACAAATAATGTAATCTTAACATCGAACAATATTGTTCTGGATAACAGGTAGCTACAATAACCCTACGTTTTAACATATTTATAAACAGTATAACTCGAAGGCAGACATTTTATCTAAAGAAGCTTTGAATGGAGAGGAAGGTAAAATTTTCTGAGAAGAATTCCAGGAAAATCACAACACTCACTTAGGAACTGTGAACATATATGATCTCTGAGTTGTTTTCTGTTAATATTTTCATGCTACATTCTTTTAAGGAGTTAAGATATTTTGAATTTTTGTGTCAAGTTCTTTCAAGACTTGAATAGCCATGTATTGTTTGATTCGATTCCGAATATCAATAGTATGTATTTTTCCTTTGAAAAAAAGTAGCTACAATAACCTGATTAGAGGTGATCAATTACTTCTCCTCAATTTGTTGATAGAATAGTGACATGATGGTTAACAACCGTGAATACTAAGTGAAGTGAATATGAGCTTCGAGATAATATATATATTATATATTTTTCAATTTTTTTTCTTTCAAATATTAATATCCTTTTTAGATTAAATATACATAATATATATTTTTTAATATTTATATTTATAAGTGTTTAAATATTATCTGAGATTTTGGACTTCCTTAAAGGAATTCACAAGATTAATCTAAATATAATGTGTACAATAAAAATTCATTTCAGAATCGACATCAAACTTTAACCATATGATCACAAGAAACTTAACTCATACAAATTTAATATATCCATATCTATTGAATTAGCATATCCTCATAAAATTCTTGAAGGCCAAAGGCCTGGATATAACAATGCGCAGCAAAAACCAAGGAGAGAACCCCGAAACAATTAAAACTTTATTATTTTACAAATTATTTATAAAAAAAATATTACGGATACAACAAAACATTTACGCAAATAATGTTGGAGATAATTCCTCCTGCCAACTCAATGTATCCACCAACCGCTGTACAAAGATTTAATGCGTTGGGTGTAGAAGTAAATGAGCCTCGGGTGAAGAGGCATCGGATGTTAAATGTATTTTCGGGTGTTCATTGAGTGTTCTGGAATCTGGTAGAAGAGCCTCAGAGCTCCATTGCAAAGCCTGCCCCTGTCTCTGTTTTTGGTTGACTGCATACCCTGTTTTGTGTTTGCCTTTTGGCCATACTCTGTTTTATGTTTTTGCTCTGCCCCTTCATAAAATCTGTCATGGTATCAGAGCCCATGGAGCGATCCCCTTGCCTCGAGCTCTGAGGAATGTCATGGTAGCCGCACAGAAGATTGACAGCCGCTGGCTTTCTCGTTTAGTTGCCACTCTAGCTGAAGATATATCTTATTTTGACGTTGAAGGTTTTTCAGATTGGGACTGACACCGACTCAAAGCAATGGCCCTTCCACCAGATGTTGACAATGTCTTGTTGCCTTCCGCTGGCCTCATTGACAGACCCATTTTTGGAGTTGCTGAAGGGATCAGAAGTTGAGGCTTAGACTGAGAAGCTGCCCTAGAGCCACTCTATTTTGCCTGAGAAGGGATTCAACCAATGAATTTCTTGCGATCAAATTCTGAGTCATTCGTGGATCTTGAGCAATGGAGCAGAGATGGACATTGCTTCTGTTTCCACCGTCAACGCAGAGATGGGTTCTACTCCTACCTGGCTGTCTAGCAACATCGTGACGACTGGAGATCTTTTCCCCTGAGCGTTCAAACAATCTTAGCACCTTGGAAGTGGCTTGTAGTTGTAGCAAGTGAGGAGTTTTCAGACTAACAAACAGACACCCTGAACCAGCACCTCGATTCCTTGTTCGACAGGCAATAGGCAGCGGCCGAAAGAGCTTGGCGTGAAATCAAACTTCTAGTTTCGGAGTAATTTCTAGCTTATCAACGCCGAGTTTGAAGCCATCTACCTTCTGGCATCGTGGTTGTGCTGCAGAGGTTCAGAGCTCCACGGCCATGGATGGGGGAAATACTAGAATATGAAAACAAGAAAGGAAGACAACAGTGAAAGCAGAAAAGAGAATTTTCAGGACGAGGAGGAATACTTGCAGGTGAAGAAGGGTACCGTGCGTCAGTTTTCTGGGAGTTGAATTGCTTGTCTTTTAGATCTCGGCCTTCGTTATTTTAGAAGGAAAACGGTAGGCCTTTTCCCCAATATTTACAGTGCCAAGCACAGAACATCTGCAGGAGAAGCAAGTAGGAGACTTGCAAGAAGAAGACAAGTGCCAGCACAGGACACCTGCAACAAGAAGAGAAGAAATGGGTTATCAAAGAAGACTCAAGCAGATCAAAAGAAGAAATGCAAGGGCAGAGGCAAATTATTTTGCACAGAGATATGGAGAAGTTCCCATTGCAGTGGAGCTTATTAACACAGTTGAAGTCCAAGAGGAGAACCAGGATAACTGGAGCAGCAGAGTTCTCCTAGTACCCCCACATTTTTCAGGTAAAAATTATGATTTTTGGGCTGTTAAAATGAGAATTTTTCTTAGAGCAGAGGATTTGTGGTATTTATTTCAAAATGAATGTGTGCATCCCCTAGATTTAGAGGCTTTTGAATCCCTGACTGAAGACCAAAAATTGCAGCAGCATGAATTAGCCCTGCATCTCATCCAACGAGCTGTGGATGAAAGTATTTTTCACAAGATTGCAGCAGCAAAGACTTCCAAGGAAGCATGGAGAATCTTGGAAGAAGAGTTCAGCGAAAGGGGGAGTAACATGTGCAAGCAGTCAACAGTGTCACATCCTGTTGAAGAAGCAGCAGTTGAGAATCCTGCAGTTGAAGCAGAAGACAGCCAAGCTGTTAGTGAATCCCACGGTGTTGAGGCACTTGTGGATGAATATGAAGATGGAGCTGCCATTGCAGTAGTAGAAACTCCAGCCATAGAAGTTGTAAGCCAAGCAGAGTCTCCTAAGTTTGAGAATGGTGAAGCCCACTGTGCAGAGCCACAGGTGGATGAAGATAACAAAGATGACGTTGAAGAGGAAGCTGCCATAGCAGCAGCAGAAAATGGTGAATTAGCAACTCAAGCAGTTGCAGAACAGCCAGTAGAGGCTGAATGTGAAGAAGAAAATGAGCTCATGAAGAACATGCCCATGAGGGAAGAAATTTATCCTAACAGGTTAGATGTTTGTGCATGTGCAGGTGCATATAGGAATCAGCTTGCAATTGAACAAAATGTAAATGAAAATGATGATGAAATCATTCAAGAGTTTCTAAAGAATTTGGACAATGTGATGTCCTTCTTTGAAGCAGAAAATGGAAAAGAAGGCAGCAATGGAGCTGATAAGTATAATGAAGACCATGAAGATTTGAAATTTATTGAAGAGTGGCTAGCAAAGCCCAAGCACGATGAAAACTGCACTTTCATTGCAGAATCTGACAAAACATTCCCAGTTTGCATAGAGATTGCCGACATGATAGTTCAAGATGAATGCAAGGACTTCATTACTGATTTTGATGCTGATTTGAAGCTCATTGAAGAATGGCTCGAAAAGCCAAACTATGTTGAACTGAACTGCACTGATCTTGTAGCCGTTAGAAGGTTAGCTGAAGGCAGCATTGAGGTTGCAAACATGAATGAAAAAGGAGACAGCCATGTAGCTACAAAAGATGAAGTTCATGCAGAAGATAAGGCAACAAATGAACCTGAAGTTTGTGCAGTGGAAGAAGGTAAAACTAATTTAGCAGCTGGTCTACATGTTCGTTCAGCAAGCCCTAGATCATGTGGTGGACGAAAATCAAATTACAACGAAGAAATTCATACTCCTACTAGCTTATCCAGCGGACCAAGACTTGGTTCCAGGCATACCACTGTTGTAGATTATTCATCTGTACATGACGATGATAGCCTTTATTCAACTGCTGTTCCTAACTACATGACTGCCACTGAATCTACAAGGGCTAAAATTCATTCACAGAGTGCACCAAGGCAACAGCCTGGAACTCCTGAAAAGGAACGCTTGAGTTCAGTAAAGAAAACACTCTCATTTCCTGCTGTTGCTACAGATGCCAAGTCCAAGGCTAATCCAGCTTTACGAGCCCCTGCTCCCAAAAAACCAAAGGCAAAAGATCTTCATAAGCGAGAGATGACATATGAGGAGAAGCAGAAGTTGAGTGCAATCCTACAGAGCCTACCCGCTGAGAAGTTGGAGAACATATTCCAGATTATTAAGAAAAGGAATCCGTCACTATGCCAGTAGGAGGATGAGATTGAGGTTGATATAGAAAGTTTCGATACAGAAACCCTTTGGGAACTTGATAGGTTTGTCAATAATTGCAAGAAGAAAGTGAGAATGAAGAAGAAGGTGAAGAAGAATGCTGAATTCAAAGTCTGGAGCAAGCGAAAGAAAAAGAAGCCGCTGCATCAGCATGCAGCAGACAAGAATGGTAAGATAATTTTGAGTTTTGACATGAACTATTGTAAGCCTAGCTGAGACTTAGACCAACAGGCATTAATGTTTCAATGTTTTTTGTTAAAATCCTATGACGGCATTGTATGAATGTGTTAGATATTAGTAATTTGTTTATGGTCGGAATTAAGGGGGAGTGTTGGAGATAATTCCTCCCTCCAACTCAATGTATCCACCAACCGCTGTACAAAGATTTAATGCGTTGGGTGTAGAAGTAAATGAGCCTCGGGTGAAGAGGCATCGGATGTTAAATGTATTTTTGGGTGTTCATCGAGTGTTCTGGAATCTGGTAGAAGAGCCTCAGAGCTCCATTGTAAAGCCTGCCCCTGTCTCTGTTTTTGGTTGACTGCATACCCTGTTTTGTGTTTGCCTTTTGGCCATACTCTGTTTTCTGTTTTTGCTCTGCCCCTTCATAAAATCTGTCAAATAAAAAATATTACGCATACAACAAAACATTTACGCTCACTGTAAATTCGAACGGTTGTTCATCATGTCGGAAAAAGAATTGTGTGACCCGTTGCCACTTTCAACCCAATTTAATAATCTAGAATGGGTTTGAAAATGTTCTTGAAAAACTACAAGCTTGAGGTATTGTTATGAATGAGAATGAGCCACATGGATGACTACCGGATAAAGAAAGCTACTATACTGTTGGAAAATTTGTTAATGCCCATTTAAATGGATTGTGCAATGGCAATTTAATTAAATACGGGTATAGAAATTAAATTATCACATTTCCTTTTAATTATATTTATAAGTGTTTATATCTTGTAATTTAGGGTGGGCTAGTATTTATACTTTTTGAGATTATATAAGGATGAGATAAGTGTATTGTTTACATTGATTTTATGGCAGTGGTTTAAAATTTGAAATAAACAATTATAAGAGAAAAAATAATATAAAAAATAATTGGTTTTCTAGATTACATGAGGATGAGACAAGTGTAGTGTCCACATTGAATTTATGGCATATAAAACATAATTGGTAGTTGATGCATGGATAATTGGTAGCTAATGCATGGATACCTCTTAGTTGATGCATGGATAAGAGGCTTTATGGCATGTGCAACAAGCAATGGATAACTTATTACTTATTTGTGACACTTAACTTGTGGCCTATCGGTGTTCACCTGCCACAAGTTAAGTGGTTGTGTTATTTAATTCCTACTACCATAATTAGTGCTATAGTTATCAAAACAAAATAAAAAAACATATTTTAACACTACCTACAAGTCTAAGTCTCAACAAGGCTTACAAACTTACACCCAAAATTTTCTTGAGAAATTAAAATGGTTCTTTTGACAATGACTTAGTAATGAAGTCAACCAACTTATTTGAGACTTATAGAATTACAAACTAATTACATTATTATTCACCAACTCCTTGATAAAATCAAATTTGGTGTCTATATGCCTACTTCTTTTATGAAGCACAAGATTTATAAATAATGTTATTACTGATTTGCTATCACAAAAATATGAAGTGGCTCCTCTTGATTTTGCTGTAGATCGGCTCTTGGCTCCTCTACTCTACTACACTAATATTATCTAAAAGCTTGAAATCAATCCCTATTTACTTAATATGTTATGAACATCTCTCCATGGTATCCCACCATGCATGCTCTACATGTGCATCATTAACACTGTAAGGCTTATTGAGCTTCTCACTTGAGTATACAAGTGCTATGGGATATGTGAATGACTTAATAATGCCTCGACCTCTCACCCCTCTACCTTTAAGGAAAATCCCAAACTCACTAAACTACAATCATTGATGATGCATTTCTATCCAAGAAAATTAATTATTTGATATACATATTTCCTACAAGAAACTAAATGAATATTCTTATTCAAAGAGGACCAGTAGAACATTACTCCACAAAAGAACATCACATGAATGCTTCTGGAAAGAAATGAAACCAACTCTTCTAACAAGATAAGTAGAAACATCATCACTCTTCACACGCATGCCTCCCTCTTGGTCCTAATACCTATTGAATATTGATGTGTCATATAACATATTACATGAAGCTCCATTGTTGACATATTTTCTAACACTATACATAGTGTTAGAAGGAAAGAAAGACACAGTAGCTATGTCCATCCTAGAAAATACAAGATATGATGAAGACAAAATCATTTCTATGGTCGAAGTTTTTGCCTAACTAACTTATGGTTTCACACCCAACAAATCCAACAAGGTTAGGAAAATTTCCTAGATATACCATAATTCAAATCCCAACTCCGTCCTTCACCAAAAGAGTGGTCTCACCCAAAATAACTCTAATGGCATCTAGAAATTTATAGCACTCAAGATTTAATGTAACTTTATAAATTTCATCTTTTTGTTATAGAGATTTCTTGTATATTAACCTATAAATTTTCATCCTTGTCAATGCTATGAAATATGATAAAACAATAGAAAATGAATCTGATATTTCATCTCTTAACAACCCCAATAAAAAAATTGGTCCAAGAGAAAACATAAAAAATGTGTGGCAAGAAGGAAATATTTATAATGCATAAACTAGATCTAGAAATCAATTTATAATAACAAAAGTGGAAACATTATATCTTCCCCACTTTCCTAAATATTAGTGTTAAAACCATTCATAATTTCAGTCTTAATTTTTTTCAAATTAGCCATACATACAAGACTATGCTTGAAATTATAAAACGAAAAGAAACAAATAGCTAAAAATTAAATTCGTGACTAGACAATTGACATACATACATACATACATACATATGTGTATATATATATATATATATATATATATATATATATATATATATATATATATATATATATGATGTCCATGTATATGCCATATCCTTTTTAGAATCCTCTATCTCTTCAAAATCCTAGCTAAGGAAAACCAAGGAAAAATGTCTCTTCTCCATTCCTCAACAAATACAATCTTTGGTTTAATTTAAAACCACAACTCCAATATATCCAAGGGATGAAACCCTAACCCTAATATTCAAGGTGCTCCAAAATATCGATAAAACTATGGTGCCTCCTAGACAAGAAGGGAAAGTACAAAAAGAGAGACATAGAGTAGTGTGACCATCTCCTCGCATCTCTAACATAAGATGATGAAGAATAATGAGTTATAAGAAATACAAGCTCTATTTCATCTATATATTTGAGAGGTAATATATAACAACAACACATATGTAGACCTAAACCTTTATACACAACCTACCAAGCTAGAAGCAATTTCACACATGTGGAGTACTACACTCCAAGGTACACATGTAAAGATCCAAGGTGATGTTATACATAAAAAATGATCCAATGCAAGATTTATCCACAATATGCATCTAATATTCCTTCTCCAAGTCTCCAAGGGCTCGAATGATGCCCTTAAACTATGTGTTCCATTGGGCTACTCCTCCTACATTAACTCATTTCCAACCCAGGGATCCCCAAGTCATCTCCATGCCCCCACTCAAGCAAACAAGCTACTCCATTTTTTCTAAGTCTCATTGCCTTCTTCCAAAATTTTAAATGCGCCTCCTCTAGTGTAAGGTACTCTCCAAGAAAGCAATCTCCTCCATGTGTCCATCATGTATAATATCACCAAGCTATTTATAGATCCCCAACACTTCCTAGAATAATGGCATGAAAGAATCCAATTGTAGTCAATAAACTACAGAATAAGAAAAATACAATGTGGAAATTTCATGATCGATCTATGGGCTATTCATACCCCATTTACCTCAAATATCATGAAGAAACATGAAACTTGGGGTAATTTTTTTTAAAGTGACCCCCAAAAGCTAACAACATTGAAATCAAACAGAAACATCTATATAACATCCATGTTTTGTTTTTCTGTAAACAAATATTTCTTATATTTACATAAAATTATATACAATAGGGAACAAAAGCTACAAATAGAGGACGATACATCTATAGGGTATGCAAATGGTTAATTACATTCTCATGCTCGAAGAGACAAAAATAGAGGGAATGTACAAAGGCATTTCCAAATTCTTTGTCAGAGAAACTAAAATAACAATAAAATATTAATAGGATTTTGAAAATTATCTCGATTCAACATTTTTCATGAGTATAAACACTATAGATAACAACTGCATAAATATGTGTTCTCTCCATAGCTGAAAAAAAAAACAAAAACAAAGAATTAACCTTGTTTTCAAAAAACTATTTGCACTGAAGTTTCCAATGAACAAATAATGATGAAATCCTCAAGCATTATGAAACCAAAATTATTAATGACTGCACCAAAGATATGGGATCACCAAATAAAATTCATCTCCAATGCAACATCCCTTGCAAAATAGTTGCATGCTCAGCCTGAACAAACTCCCAACAAGACCATGCAAATTCACATGTTTCTAACGTAACGCGGGAAGGGAAAATTCTATCTAATAGAATTTTTTTTACTAGTTGTGCATTGGTAGTAAGACCTTGGTAAATTGCCATCCATGCAAACACTTAGAGTTTGTAGCTCACTTTATTCAACCATACATTATGTGATCTCTTGATCCACCATCACTAGGCATCACTAGACACCCTTAATGAATTAAGAATAGGGGTAAGCTCATCTCATTGATGAAGAATAAATTAAAACCTTCAAGAATAACATTGGACCAAGGGGAACCAAAATCTTCACTCTCAATCATATCAGAAGGGGCTAGCTGGAATGTCTTGTAATGTACCCAAAAATCCTCAATACAATTTTGATGGAAATGGGTTATAATTTTTCCTTTAAATTCATTCAACAACAAAATATGTTAGATTCATTCTTCACATGAAATTATAATCATCAATTCCATTCCTATAATCTCACATATAAGATGACATATGAATTGATTCTTCAAACCTTTCATCATGTAATGGTGTTAAGATTTATAACGAGTTTAGGGTCATGCATTGGAATATAACCTTTCAACACTAGTTTTTTCTTACTATTAACATTCATTTAATATGGTCAATGATATAAAGTCTTTCTATAACATCCTTACTCACCCATTCAAGCCTTAGAAGTATGGTACTTCCTCTTTAATGAACATAGTCACCTAACAAGAAGATTATCCATTATTTATCTTTAACTATTCTAACTAAGGAGTGTGGTTATTCCATGATGATATTAATCCTTTAAAATCAAAATATTTAATTATGCAAAACATTCACTCTAGGGTACTTTAATAGTAGTAAGATTCCAATGTATCCTTTCAGTAGGAATCCAAAGATCTATAATATTCTATAGAACATATTCACATAACAATTCACATTTAGTGTACCCCCATACAACCTTCTCTTACTTGCTTATAACATTGATATTTGTTGGCTCTAAATATGTTCTTTAAGTTCGATGAGATAGACCCAGGTTTTGCGCGGTTCAGGGAACCAACAAAACCCCTTTTTACCGGCCCTTTCGGCAACAATCCACAAGTAGACTGAGGTCTCACCCAAGGCGAAGTTATGGGGAGGTTGCTGAATCAAGTTTCCACAACTGGGTGATGTGTGCTTTGATGGAATGGTGGACAACACGAAGTTCACTTCTTCGCGGTTAATGCTTATACTATTGTGCATCCAAGGACTGTGCGATGTAGGATGGTCGCTTAGCAATAGGACAATGCAACTGAGGACTGTGCTTCCTCTTTGGCAATCACAAAACTTCAATATACTTGACGTAGTGTAAGTTTATACATCCAACAAGCATCTTACATAGTAAACCTTGTAAACTTATATGACATAATGAACTACATTGTAACTGTGCACTTTTGGTGTTGCACTCAGGGAATCGCACTATACAAACTTCATTGGCTTAAGTGTTTACCCAATACTCAACTTATGCATTCATATGACTTAGAAATACTTGTGCATTCAACATTCATTCATATATGTCGATACTTAACATATCATTCCCATATTTTATCCTTATGGAGAATACATATAAAAGAAAGAACACATGAACTCATAAATAGGCATTTAACCATTCAACATAAGCAAATATGCAGATGCAAACACATAATCAATCTCATAAAACAAGGAATTAACATGGTTCACCCTTAGGATGGGAGCTACATCTGTAGGAATTGTTGTTATATTATCAGTGGGAAGGGTACAATAGTTCCAGTCTATGCACACAACTGCATACTCTCTTCTCTCTTTAGTAGGTCTCTGTGCACACAGCTGCAGAGCCTTTTTACAATCAATCTCTCGAAAGCTCAACAATGACAATAAGAAGATCAAATATTAACCCTTTCCATTACAAAATATGCCATTTTATAGATCGTTTCGTTAGGTCATGTCTTTACATTCATGTTGGGCTCAAAAATCCCAACGTTTCCAAACACTGGTGTGGTTACCTCGCTAACTAGGACTGTTAGGTTCTGATAGCAACTCATCATCGTGGCCATCCTTCTGCGCGTGGTCACGTCGCTTTCATCCCCTCTGTCGAGCGCATGCTGATGGGTCGCTTTCACCCCGTCGTTCCTTCTCTAACAGCATCATGCGGCCAATTCACGTAGTGCTACCTTTGCTCGTACGACTGGTCGCTTTCCTTCTGCGCCACTCCTTACCTGCCTGTTGGGAATCATGGAGTATCTTAACCAAAATAGACCTCCGATTGGTCTCAACGAAATTTATACTATTTTCCTTCCACAACTTATGCCATGCTGCATCTTCGTGGAACTGGCACTTCACGGTGTTGTATCTCCGCAACGCTGTAACTTCACGGCACTGACTCTTTTACTCTGTCAATGATGCGTTGCATTGTATCCTCACGGCTCCCAAAATTGACTTATCAAAATTGACTTACTTGGGCCAGGCCCAACAATATTATTCATAAGAATGTAGGTATTTGTTTTAAGGGTAATTAAATTTTATTTTATTTAATCAAAGTTTGATCTACCTTCTCAAGTAAAAAGGAAACACATTCTAACTTATGAGACCGTATACATTATTATCAAATATACACTTTCACATTTTAGGATAGGACCTTCTGTAACAATTTGTAATAAATTTCATTCCTTTCCATTTACATAGTTCACACATAAGTATAATTATTTAGTTAAATCATTAAGAATGGATCTGTTGTGGAAAAAATTACACAAGTGCCCTCTTGATAAGGGGCTAGTTCTTGTAGGTTGTAGCAAGGCCTCAGTCCTTGGAGCCCCTATGTTTGTTGGTTTCTATTCCTCCAAGTGATCCTACAATTATATATTGTTAGAGTAATTCACATGCAAAAAAATAAATATTGATAAAACACAAAATAAAAGGGATGGGGGGAGAATGCAAACTCCAATAACAATCCAAGATATGCTAAACCACTTTTTTATTTCACAATGGTATATTTGTACAACACCTAGGAGGTGTAGGATCCAAAGGAAGGCAACAATATCCCTTAGGGAGGAATTTCTTTTCCAAACTAAATGCTAAGTAGATGATATAACAATGGAGAGAAACACTTGCCCCTTGAAAGAAGGTGGCAATGGATCTTGGGAATGCTCACAATGATGGGAAATAATGGGGTATGATGAAGCTCCAACTCAAATCCAATAGCATAAACTTTCTCTTGATTTCTCTCGACCAAATGCATGCCAATGGATTCCTTTTATAATCCAAGAGGTGGCTAACAAACAACTAGATCCAAATGTGAACTCATCCTCTCAATGAACTAGTGCCAAGGTACACAAGGGGGGATACTTAATGCCACTAAGTGTGTGAGGAGCCAAATTTAGATCCTTGGAAGGGATTGAGCCATTAATGCGTCATTCAGAGATAATGATCCCATCATTTTAACTGTAGTGTGGATATCAAAGGAAAAATTGCACGGGTGTAGCGTGGTAATTGTTCAGTTAACCTACACTATAGTGCAGGTTAGCAGTGTATTACCCATGCTACCCTTTCTTTTGACTGATTTTTGGAACTTATGGACTCATTCTATATTTTGGATCTATTGGGGATGCCTTTGGTTATATGCATTCTTTATGTTGATGACGCCTTACTAGAAGAATCACCTAAACATCACATTTGTGTCAAAATTTAGGCGTTAACATGATCATTATCAAGATAGAATATTCTTATCTCTTCCAAGGTTGAGATGACTCATTAATAAATAAAACAATACATTATTATTCAATAATAGTATGAAGGTTAATAATAACCATCAATTTTACAACCATGCCATTCATTACTAATAGCCATTTTTAATAAAGAACTAATAATACAACTATCGTAAATATTATTGAATAATGGACATTTATACACTTGAAATAGATTTCATCAAATCTACACAAGGAGAATAGATCAATATGACACACTTAAAAATAATGTCATTACATCAATAGAATACTTATATGATTCTTGTAGACTTGTGTGACTAAAGGCTTGATTGAAACATTCCACTCAACCTTTTGACTCTCTATTCGACATATATTCTTTTTGCCGAGAGGCGACTCCCGAGTTGGGCAATGAATCCACTAGGGAACTAGTGTTATAAGAATCACTTCTTGTATTATAATGGTTTAAGGATACAAACTTAGTACATGCCAAGCACATATCTCTTGCATAGGTATTTATAATCAAACATAATTTAAGACAATGGTACTAGGGATAGACCCTTTCTCACCATTATACACATGAAGAGAACACCCTTTTTACTAGAATTGCAAAGGTTTTGGCACTACACATATATTATATATTTCCTTAAAAACAAGAGTACAATACAAGGAATCCACTCTTCCTGGCTTATTCTACTCATATATACAAAAGGTATAAATGATATAGAAGAGGATGCCAACTCAAGGTTGCATCCTGGTTGATTTACACCAAGCATATATATCATATAAAATGTGAAATAAAAGAAACAAAAGACCTAGGGATATGCGCTAATTGGTCCATTCTGTGATGCACCTGCAACAATTAATTAATTAGAATATGTGAAATAGCAGAAATGACAGAACTCATAATCACTTGTATATTGATCGCAGGCCACTTCGAGGGGGCAACCTCCTATGAGCAAGCTCAATACAAATAACTTCACGGTGCCTTCATAGGTCTCAACACACACTTATATACTAAGTCTAGGCACCAATACTATGGATCAAAACCATGGGCCACTACAAACTATGGATCAACAATACTACGTGCAACTTACAAAGCATATGCACCAACAACAATAACACAAACTATTGATCAACAAATACTACAGGATGACTTACAAAGCATATGCGTCCAACAACAACATACTAACAAAGTAAAGACATGGGTTCCTAACATCCCCTCCCCCTTAAAAAAAAGCTTTGTCCTCAAAGCTTTAGATGTGGAAATTGTTGTTGAATCTGAAGGAGTGGTTCCCATGTAGCATCCTCTGGTTGCATGTCGTGCCATTGAATTAAGACCTCTGTGATAGAGCGAGAGTGAAGCTGACGCATGCACCGATTGACGATGGCCTCCGGCTCCAAAGGGATGGATCCTTCATTATCCAGTTCAGGTAAAATCGTTTGTCCACTGATGTTGGTGCCAAGAACTTTCTTCAGACAAGAGACATGAAAGATTGGATGAATGCGGGAAGAAGGAGGAAGTTCCAATTTATAAGCAACGGACGCAATCTTATGAAGAATCCGATATGGCCCATAGAACTTTGGAGCGAGCTTATGATGCCCTTTGAGTTTCAAGGAGGATTGATTGTATGGATGGAGACGAAGAAAAACCATATCGCCGACTTGAAAAGTGCGCTCAGAATGGTGCTGATCAGCTTGTTGCTTCATGTGATTTCTTGCCATGTGAAGATTGTCCTGCAAAATGCGAAGAATCTGATCGCGGTTTCGAAGGACTATGTTAACTGCTTGAACTGGTGAACTGGTGGGGGTGTATGGAAGAAAAACTGGAGTTGCCTGACCATAGACTGCTTCATATTGGGTCATTTTAGAGGCAGTGTGGTAAGAGGTATTGTACCACCATTCAGCGAAAGGGAGCCACTTTTCCCACTGATGTTGTTGTTCTGAGGTGAAGCAACGAAGATAAGTTTCCAAGCATTTATTGATAATTTCAGTCTGACCATCTATTTGTGGGTGATACCCTGAACTCATCTTCAGTTTGGTGCCAGTGTGGCAAAATAGTTCTGTCCAGAAATGACTGGTGAAAGTCGCATCACGATCTGAGACAATGGAAGAAGGGATGCCATGAAGACGAAAGATCTGGTCCAGGAAAATTTGAGCGACGGAGGAGGCTGTATAGTGATGTCTCAGAGCACAAAAATGACTATATTTGGAGAGGCGATCAACCACAATGAGAATCACTATCTTCCCGCCAGATTTAGGGAGCCCTTCAATGAAATCCATAGAAATATCTATCCAAATCCGTGTAGGTACGAGCAAGGGTTCAAGCAATCCTGGAAGGAGTGTTGTTTCACCCTTATTGCACTGGTAGGTATCACATTCGGCCACCATCTGTTGAATTGTCCTTTTCATGCCCTGCCAAAAGAAGTTACGCTGTGCTCATTCATATGTTTTGAGGAACCCAGAGTGCCCTGCCGATGGAGAAGCATGGATTTCATAGAAGACAGCCTGTTGAAGATCTGGGCTCTGGGGAAGCACCAGACGACCCTTGTATCACAGAGAAGCACCATCCCAAGAGTAATGTGGTACAGCAGAAGGGTTGTTGGTCAAGCGTTGGATGATTTGAGATAAGGAAGAGTCATTGACATACCCCTATTGAACAGATTGCAACCAATTTGGAACAGGCATAGAAATAGCTGAAAGAGAACCTTGGGCATCAAATGTACGAGAAAGAGCATCTTCCACAATATTGTCTTTACCCTTCTTGTAAGTGATCTCATAGTCATAACCCATGAGTTTTCTAACCCATTTCTATTGTGTCGGGGAGGAGACACATTGTTCCAAGAAATATTTTAGACTCTGGTGATCAGTCTTGATGCAGAAATGATTCCCTAATAGGTATGGGTGCCACTTCTGTACTACATGTAAAATAGCCATCATTTCCTTCTCATAGGTATAGGCAGCTAAATTCTTACCTAAAAGGGCTTTGCTGGTGAATGCAATGGGGTGTTCATCTTGAAGGAGAACAACACCAAGTCCATTGCCGCAAGCATCACTCTCAATAGTGAAGGGCTTGGAAAAATCGGGCATAGCTAGAATAGGTGTAATACACATAGCTTGTTTTAGTTTGTCAAATGCACACTGAGCAGCAGGTGTCCATGTAAAAGCATCATTTTTCAATAGAGCAGTTAATGGAGTTGCAATCTTCCCATAATCCTTGACAAACTTGTGGTAGTAGCCAGTCAACCCCAAAAAACCACGAAGGCTCTTGAGTGTCTGAGGATGCGGCCAATTGTTCATGGCATCGATTTTGGCAGGATCCACGCGAACCCCTTATGCTGAGATAATGTGCCCGAGATACTCAACTTCCTTCTGTCCAAAAACACATTTGGACTGCTTGGCATGGAGATGATGGTCAGAGAAAAGTTGCATGACAAGATCTAGATGCTGGAGATGTTCATCCCATGTTTTACTATAGATGAGGATATCATCAAAGAATACCAAAATGAATTTCCACAAGTAGGGTCGAAATGTTTTATTCATTAAGGCCTGGAATGTGGAAGGAGCATTAGTGAGGCCAAAGGGCATGACCAAAAACTCATAATGGCCATCATGTGTGTGGAAAGCTATTTTAGGGATATCATCCTCATGAACACGAATTTGATGAAACCCAGAACGAAGATCCAACTTGGAGAAAAAGTGAGCCCCATGAAGCTCATCAAGAAGCTCATCAACAACAGGAATTGCAAACTTATCCTTGATGGTGAGGTGATTAAGTGCTCGGAAGTCAATGCAGAGGCGCCATGACCCATCTTTTTTGCGGACAAGAATAACTGGAGAAGAAAAGGAACTAGTGCTTGGGCGAATAATACCTTGCTTCAATAAGTCCCGAACGAGCATTTCAATCTCCGTTTTTTGGTGAAATGGGTAGCGATAGGGCCTGATGTTGGGAGGAACGCTGCCAGGAAGGAGCTAAATACGATGGTCTTCTGGCCTGGAAGGTGGCAATCCCACTGGTTCAGCAAAGACATCTGTATATCGATCCAGAATTTGTTGTAGATCCAAAGGAGTAGTGGAGACCGCTGATGGTTGCATCTGAATGGAATGGATTTGAGCGATGACACCATGTGAATTCTTCTTGAGGAGTTTTTCCATGCGATGTGAACTGATGATGCTGAGAGAACCTGGCTGTAATCCTGTCAATGTGTGTTTTTGTCCATTGAGGGAAAACTGCATCCAAAGTTCAGCAAAATCCCATAAGATAGGGCCAAGTGTGCATAGCCATTGAGCGCCCAAAACCACATCACATCCACCTAAGGTCAAGGCAAACATGTCAGAGCGCAAGGTATAATCTCCCATAGAGATACACACATTTCAACACTTCCCTTTGCAAGGTAAGGTGCCCCCATTGGCAGCCATGACTTCAAAGTTGGAGCAAGGATGGATAAAACAATCAGCTTGTTTGGCGATCTGAGGGTCAATGAAATTATGAGTGCTACCAGAATCAATGAGTATTGTAAGAGGAAGCTTCTTGAAGTAACCCCTAACCCACATTGTTTGGGGGGTGGTGATTCCGGCTAAAGCATGGAGAGATATCTCTGGCTGGTCATCCTGAGACGGAGGGTCAATAGGCGGTTCCTGAATGTCGACTGGAGCATCCAGTGTTTCTGGATCTTCATCACCAATTTCAGAGGTAGGCGGAGAATCCACATCCAAAAGATAGAGCTTTTGCTGAACACATCTATGTCCCCGAGTGAATTTCTCATCACAATTTTAGCAAAACCCCTTTTCTCTACGTGATTGCATCTCTGTTTCAGACAAACGCTTGATAGGAGTCGGTCGAGGAGCCTGTGGTATAGGTGGTAGTTGAGAACCCATATTTTGGAAGGGAAAAAAAGTGTGCTTGGAGCGTTGTTGGGCTGCAATCTTGTCTTCTGCCAACTTAGCCAACCCTAGGGCTTCCATCATTGTGGTGGGACAGAACATTTTGACCTCAGAGTGGATGGCATCCTTTAGACCACTGATAAAACAACTCCAGTAAAATTCATCATACAATCCTTCGGTGTGGTTGGATAGGTTCTCAAATTCGGTTTGATACTCTCTCACAATGCCAATTTGGCGAAGTTTAGTGAGGGCTCCTGTGAAGTCATCAAAAGCACTAGGACCAAATCGTTGCAAAAGGAGCTGGAAAAAGTCTGACCATTTGGGCTCTCGATGAGCCTTGATGTACCAACGGTACCATTGAAGAGCTTCCTGTTCCAAATGAAAGGATGCCAGTGGAACTTTTTTGGCATCAAAAGTATTATGCAGACTGAAATATTGTTCTACACGATATATCCATCCAGTTGGATCAGTACATTGAAGTGAGGAAAATCAAGCTTTGGACCACAGAAATTGCTGGAAGAAGAGAACCCATTGTCTGTTGAAGACTCAGACTGCCGTTTGTTATTCATAGTTGAATGTTCAAGATGGAGGCCGAGGAATTTTTCATCCAGATCCTGGAGTTTGTCTTGGATGGCTGCAAGTGCGTCTTCCATGGTTTTTGCTCTTGCACGGGTGACAACCATAACCAGGAGTTTTTATTTTTATTTTAGACTGGAGCGGCTATGGCTCGGAAGGGATATGGAACAGCGCCGAATGGATTGAAAATGAATAGATCTGGAATGGCTTGCAAAATGGATATGAAACGGCGTAGCAGTGATCGACAATAGTTCAGCTGAAAGTAGATATGGACCCTAGGTATGTGCGGCTTCCTAACAGTTCAGTGGTTTCACTCGGCTACCAATGCTGTTTGACGACTTACGTATTGGGGCAGTACCCCTCACTCCACGGCTCAGGTAAAACTGATAACCACTTTGCCACAAACGACAGCTCTTAGTTTACCTCACGGGTGGGAACTAGTCAATCAGGTAGGGGTCGTTGCCCTTTTCGCTAGCAAGTCCTCTCAATGGGATAGCTACTTCGGGGTTCCTGTCGTATTCCTCACAATGAGTTTTAGGGATTATGCCCAAGTACTTCCCACAGTTAAGTGGATAGGGATTATTCCCAAATCCGAACCTGCAACAGATGCGAAAAAAAATTGGTAGAAATTTCACCCAGTGAGCCCAAGAAAGTGCTCTGATACCAGATGTGATGCACCTGCAACAATTAATTAATAAGAGTATGCGAAATAGCAGAAATGATAGAACTCAGAATCACTTTTATATTGATCGCAGGCCACTTCGAGGGGGCAACCTCCTATGAGCAAGCTCAATACGAATAACTTCACGGTGCCTTCATAGTCTCAACACACACTTATATACTAAGTCTAGGCACCAATACTATGGGTCAAAATCATGGGCCACTACAAACTATGGATCAACAATACTATGGGCGACTTACAAAGCATATGCGCCAATAACAATAACACAAACTATTGATCAACAAATACTACGGGACGACTTACAAAGCATATGCATCCAACAACAACATACTAACAAAGTAAAGACATGGGTTCCTAACACATTCCAATTTTTATTAAATATTAACTCATATTTAAAATACAACACTAAGCAAGTCTAAGGTTGCGCCCTCATAGAATTATTCCACTCACATATATAGTATTATCACAATACAACAATGCAACAAGCCTCAAATTGTGCCCTTTAACCATTCATTTCAGGTATGTTTATATATATTATCCAAGTGTATATATATACTAAAATAACAACATCTTGCCAAAAGTTAGGCTACAACCAATCTCCTCGACAATATCTGTACAAAAGTGATATCAATCCATATAGCTAATGAGGGTCACACCGTTCACCACACTATCAATAGAAACTAACTGCGTTCAGAGGAAGATCCTCTTTATCACAACAAATAATCAGGAGGAGGAAGATCCCACACTCTTCTGACACAAAATCAATCTGTAGTGAACACCCGAAGAAGAGATCACACCCTTCTCTAGCAAGAATACAATGAGCACTACATAAAGGGATTGTGCCCTTACCATTTTCATGAAGGTATTTCTAACTCTTAATTTTAATTAATCAATGTTCCTCAAATAAGCACAAAACTTATTAATTTCAGTAAATGTACAATTGATCTAAGGGTTTGTGCCCTATTGCACCCTCATCCTTTCGACAAAAGAAAAGGTAAACAATAAATATTTGAGAGGAGGCTCATGCCTCTCTCTCCTCATTCGAAAAAAATAAAAATAATAATGAGGAGATCGCTCCTCTCTCTCATCATTTCCTTATTCACTCATTTCAAGATGAACAAAGTATAAAAAATACAATTAAAAAATTATTACACTAGGCTGGGGCTATTCCCTCTTTGCACAAATATTTCCTTCAATAAAAATATAGTTAAGGAAGTTCACAGATATATATTTCATAAAAGATAGTGAAGCAAGGACTAGAAAATTATTGAAGGACTTGGGCTTACACCATCTTCGACATCACTGAGTTAACAGAAGGAGAAAACTACCAGCAATAAGATGAGATCATCATTCGTAATGGGTTTGGATTCCTTCTTGAGTGAGTTCTCCCAACCAACCATCCTTTTCAAAATGGGCTCGGCTATCTCTTCTTGAGAGGTCACCCATCCAACATCTAGAAATCACAAAATGGCATGCGCACCAGGGAGGATCCCCTTTTTCATGGAGAGATGTCTTTCTAAAACCTTGAGTTTCCCTATCTCCCATGTGGTTTCCGCCTTCATAATCTACAAAAACCGAATTGTTATGAGGACTCCAATGTGATACCCCCAAAACATAATTATTTTTATTTTGATTTCATATTTTTGGAAATATTCCAAAATGATTAAATTTTTGTAAGAGTTACTTGAAAACTCAAAAAAATACTCACAAGAGGTTTGAGTGATACTTTGCACAACAAATTATTATTTTACTATTAATAAAAGAAAAATACACGTGGAGAATTAAGTTAAATGAGGGGACACCACCATGAGACAAAGAACATGTGTAAACCAAGCAAGAGATATTTTACCAATCAAATCCAATCTAAAATCTCAACTTCCAAACAAGATCCTAAATCATAGGGATTGAAAGATTGATAGAGATTTGATTGGGATGGAACAAGGCCTGGGAAAAAACTATAAATTAGTGCACTGAGTGTTGTAAAGTAAAGTGTTCCTATGGCTGGGGTGAGGCCACCAACGTACTGGGGTGAAATATAAAAATTCATAGTTATGCAAATACAATATTTAAGCAAAATTTTATGGTTTAAGAGAGTGTGTACCTTACAATAGAAATTTGATCCAAGCCTCTCCTTGAGTCCTCTTGCTCTCCAATCAAGGAACCTACAAGACCACTTCAAACCTTTCTCAAACCAATTTGACTACACATAAAAAATTGATATTCAAAAGAACATGAGACATCAAATTGTAATCAAATCTGAGATATATATGCACAAAGTGATTTGGAAAGGGAAAAATTTCAAATCTTTATTAATGAATGAATAAAGTACATGATTATACCTTTCTTCAGGCATGGAACTTCATGAAACCTTCAATTCTGAATCTCTTGCTTCTCTCCTCCAAGAATCCCAACCTCTGACCAAGTGTGCTAGGGTTTATGATCAACTAGGGCATAAGCGAGGGGGATGTGATTCCAAATTCCTCCAGCATAACATTACAATGGGCTTAGTTCTATTTATGGTCCCCTCTCCCTCTTTTATATAGCAATTAAAGAAGATAGGGTTGAGTAGGAAGTAGTTACAACCGAAGAGATGGTTCCAAAACCACCCAAACCACCAATTTTTTGAGATTATATATATAGATTTTGCTATTTTTGAGGTACACACTAGTAGACCAGGGACAAAAAGTGAGTAACATGCTAGTTTACCATGTACAACCATATTTTTTGTGGAAAATGAGGAAAATAACCTTTTCTAGGGGTTTTTAGGAGAAGTTGTGGTCTCCAAAATTGTTCCTAAGATTCCTAACTATAAAATGGACCATGAATTAGGTAAGGAAATCATACTAAAGTCACAAATATGGCTCTTACATCCATTAATGTCCTTGTGTGACTCACAGTAATCTCGTGAAATGTCATCATGTGACCAAAAGATGTAAGTGTTATCACAGATGGAGAAGTGCCAAATTTGGCTATAACAGATGCCACATAATGTATGAAGTCAGAGTATAAGACAATAGAACAAATACATTATAAATAATAAATGGTTGGTTCATGAAATGAGAGAAACCGTAGAAACAAAGAATCATAGGCTCAAACGAAGTACATGAAAGAAAGGACAATGTCATACAATCTCATCCCTGGGATAAATGTCCATGTTCAGATATTGGAACATGACCTCCAAGAGGATACAATGACGATGCAATACGTAAGTGTAAATGATGCATATATCATGACCACTAGAATAAAAGCATGGATCCATAAGAAAAATAAGTGTGAACATAGCCACAAAAATACAAAGGTGGATCTATGTCAAAATTGGACATCATAGCCATAGCGAAAAAAATGGATCTATGTCTCATCAAGAGCCAAAAAGAGTGTGGCTCAGTCTTGCGCAGCTTGGGAAATAACAAAATATGATGATGCTACTATAGGACCAAGGTATTCAATCCAAACCATCTCAAGGTATGAATCCTAACCATGTGAATAAATGAACTGATGTCAAACATAGATGACACCGTTTTATTACCGGTCATTCATGTGAACCATTAACAAACACGAGGGAACCCATCAATGATGAAAATGGGCCCCAAGGTACCTAGTACATTCTAATAAGTGTGAATAGATGTTCTTGAAGTCAAACAACTGAAGAATACATCGATTAAGAGACATTGATGTATTCCCATAACTCAATAGCTAGGGAAATTGCCACTAATGACTGCAATCCCCAAGGTATGACTGAAAACTCTAAACTTCATTCCTAGAGCAATATGAGCTGAATTTGATGGGAAGAAGTCCATTGGAAGGGAGGCCTTAAGGAATCCTCCATCATCCAACATGAGGTACAATCAAAGGTTTATATGATTTGGATTAGGACTGAGGACATGATGAAACATATTGACACCAAGGAATGGCCGACACATAAGGTCAAGGAAACTATAGAATGGCCATCACATGTTCTATCCTTGAACAATGAGCATGACACATAAGTAACTTAGGCATATTTGAACACAAAGGGGGCAATGATGCAAATATTCAATGTAGGAGACATTAACAAATTCTCCATATGATTGGAAGAGTAACCAATCGGAGGAGTAAAAACTCTGAGATCAGGTTTATCCTAAGGCCAAAACTAGAATCCGACTTATTTGATAGACTCAAAACAGATGCTTTGTTCAAGGACATAGTTGAATTGCTCTGATAATATTGAAAGAAATTTTGACACTCTTCCCTTCCCTTTTGTATGTTTAGGTACTTTTTTCATTTTTTAATGAGCTTGAAAAAGAACTAAAGCATGCTCGATAATCATCCAACCATGCGTAATTTTATGAGTCCATGGCAGGGAAACTTAACACTATGTTCTTTGTTTCATGAGTTTGAAGACAAGATAGAATATTACTCGATAAAATATTGATCCGTGGATTTTAATATTGAGCTTGCATCTAATCATGCTCGCCGATGCTTTCATATTTAGATATTTTGGAAATCCTAAAGAAGACTCCAAGGCATCCTTTTTCATAAAGTTAGTCTCTTCACCCGAAAAAGGGTAAAACAATGCAAGAGATAACTCTCCTAGTCAAATATCACTAGAGTATTCATTTTTCTTACGTAGTCTAAATGGTCCAGAAAAGGGTTAAAATTATAGTGTAGAGACGACCTTTCAAGTACTTTATCGAGTATGAAAGAGACAAGATGACTTGACTATCTTTCCTTATTTAAGGAGTCCGGAAATAGCTTAAATAGGATTCCATAAAAATATTTTTCGTAAAAGTTTAATGAGCCCAAAAAAGTAAACTCGTGGCCTCCTTATTGCTTTTAATGAGTTCAAAGGAGATATGGACAAATGATCATAGCCTCCTTATAGTTTTTAATGAGCTCGAAGGAAGGATGGAAGAATGCTCGTAATGGGAGGAGACGAATGTCAAGGGCATACGAGACTAGTTCCAAGTGCATCGAACAAACCTATGCATAATACAAGGAACATGAGCAAGATAAGGACACTCAGGATGTGTCTCCTCCAGGTAAGGGGTGTCAAATCACAAAGAATAAATGATACATGGCTTAATGGAAATGAGATGAAAGATGGAAACTTATATAACAAGCTTGAAGTGTGTAAACCGATATCAGGCTCATAAGTGCAAGCAGGATCAAGGTAAATGCATATGCTACTTAAATGAAAAAATGGGATCCTTATAAGGAGCGACCATAAATACATGAGGCTTCTTCTCAAAGTCATGGTAAATATAGAAAGGATCCCTTGCATATGATAAAAAATCAACATGGGAACCAAAATGGCATAGGAGTGTTGAGTAGGGTGACCCATGTTAGGTAGGATCTGTTGCTAGACTGGTGCACAATGCATAGAGAGATGGATAACACACCAATATCCAACAGGTTCAACCCTATGGAGAATTTGGATGGAAAAAGGTTCAAATGCACCATAAAAACAGGGAAGCCTAAACCTATATGCAAGTTTCTGAATATACTCGACATGATCGAACAAAGTGTCGCAAAGGACCAGTAAGAAATCATGAGTCCAACTAAGAATCCTGTATCCAAGAAACAATAGTACCAAGATCATATATAAAAAAATATGTAAAGAAAGATCCGATATGGGTGACTATGGTAGAAATACTTTCAACTTCACTATTATCGACAACAGGCATAATGTGTAGAGATAAAAAATGAAGACTCTCTAGTACCAAATCATGTGGACTTACAATCAACATGATCAACTTTAAGATGAAGATCAAAGTTGAAGAACATGATGGAAGCTGCAGGAAAAATTCATCATCACGGGAGTTGAAAATTCGAGAAGCAGAATCAAACACAGTAGGAACACCGATTTTTGGATCTATGGGAGATTCCAAAGACTCAATTGTGGCAAGATCAGACTCCAAAGTCAAACCAGGGCTAGAAATAAATGCAACTAGATCAACATCCAAATGAATGGCACACTGTATTATAGACTCTAAGAAAACTTCATTAGACAGAAGTATATCATCCCAGATGGAACACATATCTACACATTTAGATGGATCAATAGGGTGGAGAGCAAGCTCCAATGACCCTATTGGATGGATCCTCTAGTCAAATTCCAGAATCAAGTCCTGAGAAGGTATGCATGAACTTAGAGGCTACTCCTCATTATAAATTTAAACCAAAGGATATAAAGGCTGGTTTATTTGAGTACACCCAACTTTAGAGGATGAACACTTCCGAGGGTTCTTAAAGTTTGAAGACTTAATGTGAGACTCCTTATTTATGGAAGGTGTGGCAACAATTGAAATTGTGTGCATAGGTGATGCATTAGCGTGCAAATCAAGCGGGGGGAGATTAAAAGTTCCCATTAATGAAGGATACATCCCTACACCGATGTTTTCACAACTCCTCACAGAATGGGAAACTAAAGGAATATTATATCTATGATCATGGTTGAACTCATTACTATTTAAGGGTAGTTAGTCAATTGTTACAATCTTTCCTTCATTTGGAAACTTGATCACATGAAAGATATAAGAGGCTATTGCCATTATAGCTTGAGTCCAATTTCTCCCTAGTAACAAATTGTAATCAAGTGGGGAATCAACCACTTCCACATTGTAATGTCCCTCAAATTACAGCCTAAAAAAAAAATATTAAGGGTTTCCATATTGTCGTAAACTCACTTTTACTCAAATTAACTTCATACTGGTGAATTGTTAATGTTCTTCTTGTTTACATCCTAATAATTTCACTTACATCCAAGGAGTCCTATTTGATCATTTATTGAATTGAGTATAGTATCATGATGACATCGTAATACTAGTTATTAATGTATTTGATATATAATCAATTGCTTCTATACCAACCGGGAGATAATCCCTTTATGGTACCTGTGCATCATACTTACTTTAATTCCTTAATAAGAGTTTCTTACTTTGCTAGTCACATAGATAACTCAACATAGATACTTATTACATCTTTCTAGTCACTAGCAACACGACAATATAAAGATGATGAAGATGATGATGAGGAGGATGAAGTTAATGATGATGAGGATGAAGATGAAGATGATGATGATGAGCATGATGATGAAGATGAGGATGATGAGGATGATGAAGTTGATGATGATGTAGTTGATGATGATCGTGACGATAAGGAAGATGATGATGAGGATGAAGATGATGATGATCATTGTCGTCATCATCATCTTCTTCATCTCCATCATCATCATCATCTTCATCATCATTGTCATCCTCATCATCCTCATCATTATCATCATCTTCATCTTTGTCATCATCATCATCATCATCATCATCATCATCATCATCATCTTCGTCATCATTATCATCATATTCTTCATCTCCATCATCATCATCTTCTTCATCATCGTCATTGTCGTCATCATCGTCATCATCATCTTCGTCATGATGATGATGATGATGATGATGATGATTAGGAAGATAATGATGATGATGATGATGATGATGATGGTGATGATGATGACGATCATGTTGATGATGATGATGATGATGATGATGATGAAGATGATGAGGAGGAGGATGATGAAGCTGATGATGATAGTTGATGATGATTATGATGATAAGGAAGATGATGATGATGATGATTATGATGAAGATGATGATGATCATTGTCTTCATCATCACCACCATCATCATCATCATCATCATCATGAAGGTGATGATGTTGATGATGATGATCACGAATATGATGATGATGAGCTTAACGAAGATGTTGATGATGAAGATGATGATTACGATGATGATGATAAGGAAGATGATGAGACGAAGTAAATGTTTTGAGGAATCAGGTTTAAAAATTCAAGATGTCGCTCCCGAAATATACAAAACATTGATTTAGATTTTCCATAGGACAATTTTGAATCATCACAGGCATGAAATTATGGGTGAATGTATGCGGGTAGTGATACATTAGGTGGAAGATATACCTATAGATATTCCTTATCTATTGGCTAAGAAATTCCACTATGCCCTGCAAGAGAGCCAATTAAGGAAGGTTAATTTAGTTTCCTAGGCACACTTCAAAAAATTATTGATTTATGTCGACCCCATGCTACTAAAAAAAATATTGGTGACATCAACCACCATGAAAATATATCTTTGCCAAAACCACTTGTTCATAAAACATATGTTATGAAACGTAATAGCAGGGAACATAATGAGGAATTTCCAATACACTCTCCTCAGTAGAATGAGGAATTAGTACAATCTCCTGAGCACCATGGGGAATTACCATTACACCCTCCTGGATAGAGCGAGGAATCGCAAGTACAAACTCTTGAGCACCATGGAGAATTACGAGTATAATATCTTGATTTTGTCACAAATGATTTAGTTTGTGCTGCCGCAACTTTGAAATAGTTATAGTGACATGTATATAGAGGTCATTGGAAGGTGGTGACAGGAAATGAAATGGAACAAACTACTTCTCACTTTTCCATTCCTCAAGATTTTCTTGATAGAATTCCTCCTAAACAGTTGGCAATTGAGTATGATTGTTCTTCCAAATCAGAATCAAGGGCTTTCGCTATGAAATTTAGACATTGCATCATAGAAGTTTGATAGTAGGTACGTGTTCATCCTATATGATAAAATGGATCATCTAAAGGAACAAGCTTCCTATATATGCAATTGGGTGGAAGAGTGCTTGAGAAAAGATGATAATATTTTAGAATGCCTCAAATGGATAGCAGTGTTGCAGAAGATAGTTGTGGATAATCAATTCAAAGTGGATAGAATTATAAAAGGGAAAGAAAAAATGGTTAAATTATTATCCAAAGAAGTAGAAAAAATCATTGATGATGCTGAAAATGAAATTGAGTTAGTGACGGTTGTGTATAAAGAGGCTTTGGAAAAATCTAATGTTGAAGCGTGTGAACTCAAAAAAGAGTTGAAAAAAAGACCACTTGTTCTCAATGTACCACCAATGAGGATAGAAATGGGTCCTTTAAATCTAATGGAGAAGAAAATTAAAGAATATGAACATGTAGTAGAAGAATATCAGTTGAAGTTGAAAGAGTGGGAGGGAAGCCATGGATAAAAAGTTCGAGAATTAGAATCAATAATTTTCGATTTGAGAAAAACCATGATCCAGATTTATGTGGGAACAAAATGAAAGAGCAGATACATAATCATATATAAATATATATTGCAAGAACACAGTGGTACAGTAAACACATATTCTATTAAATAGCAGAAATAGAACAAACTGTAAAATACAATAGCTGGAATGGTGGTATCTATCTCTGAGAAGAGATGTGGCCGCTATGCTCATTCGTGTCAAGATCAATTACAAAGAGAGGCCGAAAGGGCCTATTTATAATAAGCATGAGGGAAAGAATCCCAAACATCTAAAAATATAACCCTAGAAGATGAATCGTCATAATGTTTGCGGCCTCAAGGTGTTTAGTTGAATAGTCAACTTCCTCGGGTCATAACTTTTGCATACGATCTCCGTTTGGGGCACTCGGTAGCCCGTTGGAAAGGTCTATCTGATATTTGCAACTTTCAACTGGGGCCAAATGCATGTTGTTGGCAACCATTTGGCCCCCCAAATTGCCAAGAAAGGTCGTTTAGGGCCTCTAAATGGCTCTGGAAGTTCAGGACCCGAAAAACGGCTAAAAATAGTAAATTACCAAAATTGCCAGAAGACTATTTTGAGCCAGTTGGAAGAGGTGGGTCGCCACCGATATCCTCCTGGATCAAAACATTTCTAAGAAAGCTGATAAGATGAAAGGCACAAGGTTAGCAAGGACCTCTGAATCTTTAAAACTTGAAACCAAAGTAGAGGAAAAAAATTTCCAATCAAGAAGGTGGTGAGGGTGAAGGTAAGGGTACCAAAGGAGACGAGGGTAAGGGTAGAAGGAAAAAAACACCTACAAGTACAATGCCCTTAGAAGAGAGAGAGAATTCCTTAGCAAATGGAGAGAATATGCTACAAGAATGCATCTCAACGAGCATTGCACTAGGTGATTTGTTTGCCTCGTCACCATTACATAAAGAAATGAAAGAGAAGATGGCTGGGAAAGATGCAAAAATAAGGGAGATGGAATAAAAAATCTTAGATGGCAGAAAAGTTCAGCATTTGGGTTGTGATATGGAAATTCAAAACTTAAATCCACAATTTTTTATTTGTAGAAGGAATTAAAAGGGCCAGCTGCTACGATGATTGCAATTCATGTCCTTCCCAATGAGACAGAGTCGAGGGAAAAAGAGCACGAGAAAGAAATATAGTGTTGAATTTTCTGAATTTACTTCAATCTTATCTAGGATCTTAACTGAGAGAACAACATGTACAGCATATCTACAGCATATCAATCATGGAGACAATAATGCAAGCACACACAAGAGACACAAAGATTTACTTGTGGAAAACCATAAAGGTGAAAAACCCCAATAACTTCCTCAGAGATAGATAGAGAAATGATACAACCAACCAATAGAGATAGCCATAACCTAGCAGCAATCCTCCTCCTCCATAAGTGCGCCTCTCCTCCTTGAGAGCATGTGTGTGAAGTGAGAGTGAGTAAATAGAGTGCCTCCCGCACTCTATTTATACTTGACTTGACTTGCCTTTTTACCTAACTCATGTCGGCTCGAACTTAACCACATAACATAATGCTGAGTGGGCCGACCCCCAATAGGGTGGTCTAATAACCCTTTGACCCACATGGCCGACCCCCAATAGGGTGGTCTAATAACCCTTTGACCCACATGACTTATACAGGGCCGACCCCAAACAAGGTGGTCTAATAACCCATCAAGTATAAGTTATGACACTTACAATATAAATGACGACACTTCCTTATAGAGGAATAATACCATCTCTATAGGAATACAATATACATATATGTGAAATACATTCCGAAGTTACATATACATCAACACTCCCTCTTAACTACGAAGGTATTTCTCAGCACAGTTCTTCTAGCACAAGTCATCTTCTCTGGATCATCGTCACTGGATAATCGTCATCGAGTCATCATCATCATCGTCACTGCTGCTGCTATCTCAATCAATCTCTAAATCTACTCGTCATAGGAAGTTCTACAGAGCCAGTCCTTTTTCATACTGGATGTAGGCCCACCACCTGCAGGTCTTCATCATCACTGGCCATACTGTGGAATCCTCAGGACTTATTACGTGCGTCACAAAACCTGGCTGCAACATCCCAGGCTATTACGAGCACATAGCTCTACCTGTAGGATCTCCCAGGAGCACATTACATGTGACCCATCACAAAACCTGGTTGAAGCATCCTAGGCTGTTACAAGCACGCGGCTCTACCTGTCGGATCTCCCAGGAGCACATTACATGTGATCTCACCACAAAACCTGGCTGAAGCATCCCAGGCTGTTACGAGCACACAGCTCTACCTGTCGGATCTCCCAAGAGCACATTACATGTGGTCCACCACAAAACCTGGATGAAGCATCTGAGGCCTTTTTCATCCTGTCCAGATCTCCCAGGAGGAAATTACATGTGGTCATGGCAAAACCTGGCTGAAGCATCTGAGGCCTTTTTCATCCTGTCCAGATCTCCCAGGAGCAAATTACATGCCATAGGACAAAACCTCGCAAGAGCATCTGCCAGATATCCCAGGGCGCTATTATATGCCATAGGCAAAACCTCGAAAGACTATCTGCAGATCTCCCAGGGCAACGAATTACATGTCCTCCCAGAGAAAAACCTCGAAAGAGCATTTGCCAGATGTCCCAGGGCACCGAATTACATGCCATAGGCAAAACCTCGAAAGACCATCTGCAAATCTCCCAGGGCAACGAATTACATGCTCATCTGCACAACCTGATCCACGGCCATAGAGTATCAACCTGATACTCACCATACATCATCCTGATGTATCCATGATCATCCTGATCATCATCACTGCAACGTCCTGCTGCATGTCATCTGGAGCAACATCCTGAAGCTCGTCATCTATGATCATCCTGATCATCACTGCAACATCCTGCTGCATGATCCACCTGATCATCAATGCATCTACCTGATGCATACCAAGTATCATACATGATCCTCCTGATCATCAATGTATCCACCTGATACAAATACATGATACATATCATCATACATGATCCTCCTGATCATCAATGCATCTACCTGATGCATACCAAGTATCATACATGATCCTCCTGATCATCAATGTATCCACCTGATACAAATACATGATACATATCATCATACATGATCCTCCTGATCATCAATGCATCTACCTGATGCATACCAAGTATCTACCTGATACATATCATCATACATGATCCTCCTGGTCATCAATGTATCCACCTGATACAAATACAAATACATGATACATATCACCATACATGATCCACCTGATCATACAATGTATCCACCTGATACATATACAGATACATGGTCCAAGCATCCAACATGATGCATACATACATACATAAAATGATCCAACTGATCATATCCAAGCAGAAACCAGAACATCATCCTGATGCTCATCATCCAGCGCTTACATCCACAGCCATGTGAAGGATCCTCCTTCCAACATGCTTGGAATGGCTTCAGCAAATGTGTCCATCACTTCTTCCTCGAAGTATCCTTGATCTGAAGCACGCCAAGCCTCTCTCTGAAGTACTCGAACTTCACCCTGGCTAGTGGCTTCATCAGCACATCTGCAATCTGCTCGACCATCGCAACATACAGGAGCTTCACAGCTCCTCTCTGCACCATATCCCTGATATAGTGATATTTGATCTCTATGTGTTTCGACCTGTCATGAAACACTGGGTTCTCGGACAGCTTCACACAACTCTGGTTATCACAGAAGATACCAGTAGCCTCCAACGGGAGATCAAATAACTCAGACAGTAGCTTCCGTAGCCATACTGCCTCACAACTAGCTGAACAGGTTGCAACATACTCTGCCTCAGCTGTACTCAGTGCTACGCAGGACTGCTTCCTGCTAAACCAAGAGATCACACCTGATCCCATACTGAAGCAGCACCCAGATGTGCTCTTCCTGTCTGCAACACTGCCAGTCCAATCTGAATCAACATAACCTTCCAGGTTAAACTTTTGATTCGTCTCATACCTGAGCCCATAATCCACTGTACCCTTCAGGTACCTCAGAACATGCTTTACAGTAACCAGGTGAACACTTCTCGGATCCGTCAGGAACTGGCTCAATGTGTTCACAGCAAAGCAAATGTCTGGTCTCGTGTTCTTCAGGTACATCAAGGACCCAATCATCTGACGATACATAGAGACATCAACTGACTCAGATGAAGCATCACATAGAAGCTTCAGATTCGATGCCATAGGTGTGGCCATGGCCTTGCAATCCATCATCCCGAACCTCTTTGGGATCTCTACTGCATACTTCCCTTGTCCAAGGAAGATTCTATCTGCACTTTGCCACACCTCCATGCAAAAAACAAATAGTGCATCATCCCCAAGTTCTTCATCTCGAACTCGGTAGTAAGCTTCCGCTGCGTGTCGGCAATCAATCTATCTTCACCATACCAAGTTCTGGGAGCTTGCTTCAAGCCATACAAGGCTTTCTTCAATCTGCATACATATGACTCCCTGTCAGGTCTTGGGACTGCATCCCAAACATCTTCTTCATGATCTACGGATCATGGCATTCCATTTCTTCATCCCAGATCCTGGGAACTTCAATATCTTCAATAGATATCTTTCTTGCTGGAACAAATGTTGTAGTCCTTTTGTAGGAGATGGCATATGATCTTTCCTACACAACAAGTTAAATTGCATGATTAGAAAACATCTTATAGTTTTCAGAACAAATTCTTACACATAAAGAAATATGCCATATAGTCATGCAATTATCTTAGCCAATGCTTCAATACAACATTTATCCATATCCCGTAACTTTCTAGATGCCTTCCAATCTCTACCAGAACATTGTTAAGAGTGTGCACAACTCCCAACATGTCAGCAAAGAGGTTTCATTCTAGATAAGTAGCAATGGAATGTTGTACAGTGCCATAGGCTACTTACCCATGCATATTAGTAGTATACTGTTCATCAATGCAATTATTCTAATATGCATAATACACAACCTAATTCTAGGAACATCAGTATATACATTATTGAACAGTATTATTTAAGAAATGACAATTCAAATACTTATCTTTGTTTGTTCGTTGGGTGGACTCCCTCTGAGTCTTTGCTTCCTTGCAGGAGCTGCTGGAGTCCTAATCTGAGGTAGCTTCTTCTACACCTTTCTGTTGTGAAATGTAGAGAGATGATCAACTCCCTCTGAATATCTGCATCCTTGCAAAAACTACTGAAGTGTGCTCCTTTGCTTTCTTGCAGGAACAACTAGAGTGTGCTCCTTTGCTTTCTGGCAGGAGCAACTGGAGTGTGCTCCCTCTTGATCTTTGCTTCCTGAATTACCTGTTATTGAACTCATATTCATCCTTGGTCCCTATGCATGCTTATTAGTATCATGAATGTGTTATCCTTGTGATCTCATATAAAATCATACATTCATTAGTATACTATTAAAAACACAATAATCTCAAGCATGTATAGTCATGATCATTTCAAACAGAAAATAATAAGCATTAGCATTCAAGGTTTATGTAGAATTCTTATGGTTAATCAAATCATAAGAAACATAACATATCTAAACCTGTAATTACTCAAACCTATGACTCTTCGAGTTAGTTGAATCATCAATCAAGATAAGAGATATAAAATGCATAAAACCTGTGATTATTCAAACCTATACCATCATGATTCTTCTGGTTAGTCATATCATCAATTATGGTAAGAAACATAATATGCATACAATCATGATTATTCAAACCTATGACTTCATGAATAATCATTATCAACAACAGTATAAGATCCTAACACAAGGTAGGATTTTAGCTTGATATAGGAAAAACATACCTGGATTAGCATGCTAGCTATTTATGTCTAACATACCCGCATAATGTCTTCTGGTTCTCTTTAGTGACTTGTGCTAGTAACCTGCATGTCTCATAAGTTAACCATTATAAAACTAAGTTATACATACCTCGAGAATGGATCTTCTATGAGATCCATGGCAATGGATGAATCTTTGTCCTCATGATCATATGTTCTTGAACTAGAACATGATTTGTCTTCTTGGTGTACCTTTCATGTTAGTAGACAACATAAAACTCATACAACATCACAATGTGTTAGTACAAACATAAGTTTCATACTCCTAATAAATGAATGACTTCTATCATGCATTCATAATTTTATTAAGGTGATATGACAAGTCTAAAATCAAGATTGTACTAACCGTGATAATATTAAGACAAGCATACCATAAACTTAATTATGAACAAATCTCAAAACATACCTCGATGAGTCATACCTGTCGAGATCACTTGTAATCTTCTTATGTAAGGCCTTAGCCTCATCTCCCTCTGAAACAGGAACTTCTTCACTTATGCAAGTGATTAACCCAATCCACTTGATTTGCAAGAACTGGACCTTGAGCTGGATATGGGTTTGTCAGAGAAACCCCAAAAATTCAAACTTTGAATTTCAAACTTCTGATAGGATAGAAATATGTGCCTTGATGAGCTGATCAAGTTGGTATATTCAGAATTTGAAAACTGCAAAGTTTCACTCCTCAATTTTGCCTTTGAAACTTCTAGATTCACTGGACGTGACCCTGAACTGGGGTTTGATGAAGCCCACTCTTTTTCCCCATCAAAATGTTTGATCCAAAGCTCTAAGCTTCTATTTTTCTGAGGAGCTTCCAGCCGTGGTCACAGATTTCAAAAATTCCCATTTTTACAGAAGCCCTAATTTTCCACTTTTCTGATCAAAGTCCCGAACTAGGGTCTAATCAAGCCCGGCCTTCTGCCCAACCAAAAATTCTGATCTTGGTCTCTAAATTTCTATTTTGATGAGTAGCATCCAGCCGTGGTCTCCGATTACAAAAATTCCAACTTTCTCCAAAGCCCTAAATTCCGGAAGCCATGAATGAAGGTACCAAAAAATAATTCTGTTTTGACAGAAATATGTACCTGATTGTTTCTGGTGTAACTCCAAAATTTTTGATCCACAGGGTCTGAAAACGTTTCCTGAGATAGCCTGACCTGTTATCTTTCCATCCTGACAGGTCTGACCTCAATTGGATTCTCTGAGAGAGAGTTATGCCAAATGTCGCAACGTGACCTGTTTTGGGATAAAACAGGAGAGCGAACTTGTACGGCGTGCCACGTGTCACTGTTTTAACTTCGGCCTCTGAAAATTTTTTTTGAGATAGCTCGTCCTGTTACCTTTCCATCCTGACAGGTCTGACCTCAATTGGACTCTCTGAGAGAGAGTTATGCCAAATGTCGCAACGTGACCTGTTTATGGGATAATACAGGAGAGCGAACTTGTACGGCGTGCCACGTGTCACTGGTTCAACTTCGGCCTCTGAAAAATTTTTATGAGATAGTGCAGACTGTGTACTACCTGTCACTTTTTACGAAATTTCATTTGGAGCTTCCTAGCCCAAGATATGACCTTTTTCCCAAGGTCACCTGATTTTGACTCGGATCTGGAAGAGGCAGAAACCCTATATTGTACAGATCATAAATCACAAAGTACAATGAATTAGAGGTTGTCCTTTGGACACAAGATACCTGGAGATCTTAGCTTCGGCCTGTAATAATTTCAGATCCGAAAACTTTGCCAAAACGGATTTATAGCGAAAGTGCTACGATGACTGGTTTTTGCTATATCAAGCCCTAGCATCGTAAGTGCAACAAGTGTCATACATGCCATATCATGCCTTCTTTCAGGCTAGCTCTGATACCATGTTAAATTTTCAGAATTTACTTCAATCTTATCTAGGATCTTAACTGAGAGAACAACATGTACAGCATATCTACAGCATATCAATCATGGAGACAATAATGCAAGCACACACAAGAGACACAAAGATTTACTTGTGGAAAACCATAAAGGTGAAAAACCCCAATAACTTCCTCAGAGATAGATAGAGAAATGATACAACCAACCAATAGAGATAGCCATAACCTAGCAGCAATCCTCCTCCTCCATAAGTGCGCCTCTCCTCCTTGAGAGCATGTGTGTGAAGTGAGAGTGAGTAAATAGAGTGCCTCCCGCACTCTATTTATACTTGACTTGACTTGCCTTTTTACCTAACTCATGTCGGCTCGAACTTAACCACATAACATAATGCTGAGTGGGCCGACCCCCAATAGGGTGGTCTAATAACCCTTTGACCCACATGGCCGACCCCCAATAGGGTGGTCTAATAACCCTTTGACCCACATGACTTATACAGGGCCGACCCCAAACAAGGTGGTCTAATAACCCATCAAGTATAAGTTATGACACTTACAATATAAATGACGACACTTCCTTATAGAGGAATAATACCATCTATATAGGAATACACTATACATATATGTGAAATACATTCCGAAGTTACATATACATCAACATATAGAATCTAAAATGTGAATTGACTGAAGTTAAAGATCAGTTGAAACATACCAAACAACAATTGAGGTCAAGGAAAAACAAGTATCAATGAAGTATAAGAAAAATGTGGAAATGTTGAACAAATTGATGGAGGAAAAAAAAAAGTTCTTGGAAATTAAAAAAAAAATTCACAGAGAGTTAAAGAGCTTGCAAAAAAATTGCAAAATGTGCCTTGTCCAACTCTAGAACAATTACAGTCTTCTATGAAAGGAAAGAGAGACCATTCAAATTTGTCTTCTGCTCAAGAGGATGGATTGCAGCCATCTCATAAACATGCTAGACATGTATAAATCAATGTATATATGTATTTATCGACAATTAATGAAAGCAAAAATTTTGTATGATGGAGTTTTGTATTTTTCGGCATATAATGGAAAATGCTTTAATTAGTTGTCTTACTTTTTATGTCCACGAGTTAGTGGTTCTACAGTCAATGATTATGAAGTATGGTCTTCATGTTTATTCAGTGCACATTCATATGGTATTCATGTTTATGAAGTCCTCATTTTTTTATTGAGATCGTCTTAATGTGCAGGAGTTAGTGGTTCTACAGCCAATGCTTTGGTTTATACTTTATTGTGATGTGAGGCATGATTCTCAACAATTTCATAGTGACATTTTTGCACATATGGCCACTTTTTTCATCGAGCTAAGTGCTTCCTCACCTTCTTTGATGGATTTTATATGCATAGGTCCATAGAATTTGTCCATAGAATTTCCTCACCTTCATTATGAATTTTTTGTTCTTCACCACTTTGCATACAATGTTGCATTATGATCATTTTGGACTTTTAAACAAAACAGGTCTCTTAAGACATTAAGGCCATAAATACCACCAAAATATTAACAAAATAGGTCTCTTAATATATTAAGACCATATGAATGTCATTTCATTATGAATGTTATGTTCTTCACCACTTTGCATACAATGACAGTGGATAAAACTGTTTGTCATGAATGAAATGATACCACCATTCAAACTAGATAATATGATGAAATAACAACATTATTAGGCATAAATGACCCATCTCTTCAAATCTATGTTCTTTTTAACATTTAATTCAAAATTCTATTTATTATTTCATTGTTAATTAATTTAATCAATTAACCTTCTTTGGTCATCTATGGGCTTCTTCCATCTTAGGCCCGCGAGCTTCTTCATCTGCGGGCTGGCCTTTATCTATAGCTAGCAGTCTTCTCCTCTTTCACCTGCAGGCTTATCTTCCTTGGCTTGTGGGCATATCCCATGCTCTCATGGTTTTCTGCCTTAAGCACCTTGCGGGCTTAATTTAATCCCTTACGAGCATCTTACAAGCCCTTGCAGGAATTTTTCAAACCCCTGCAGGCATCTTACAATCCCTTGCGGGCATCTCTTTAGCCCTCATACATTAAGCCCCTTGTGGGAATTTATAATCCCTTGCATGCATATTTAATCTCTTGTAAGTTTATTCATTAAGCCCCTATGAGAATAATCTTTAGCCCCTGTGTGCATTTTACAAGCCCTTGTGGGCATTTTTACAAGCCCTTGCGAGCATATCATAAGGTGTCATTTAACCTTATTTTTCACAATTTTGGCAGGCCAAAATCTCACACATGTGAGCCTCAAAGAGAGAACTAACACCACAGATAGATGGCCAGATCACCAAGGAACATTTCCATGCCATCTAGATAAATTATTAGCATAAGGACACTCTTTGGCGGGAATTTCCAAATGCCTCTTCAAACCTTATTTGGACATCAAAACAAACTTCTTCTCATTTTGGCAGGCTTGTCTATCACACGTGTAAACTCCAGATGCAAGTATGGTCCTATGGATAAATAACCAGTTCATTAAGGAACAAGCCTATGCCACCTGATAAATTTTATCAGCACAAGGACACCTCCTTGCGGGAATTTCCAATTGGCCTCTTAGCCTTCCAAACTGTTGATTTGACACTTGGAAAATTTCTCAAACACTACGTTTATAGTATGAAGAGATTTTTCTTTTCACCAAATTGGAAGTGTGGTCCAACCAATGAATAGAATCCAACAAGGTAATTCCATCCAGACCAATTTCACCCCTTGAAGCCTATTTCTCTCTCCTCGGCGGGCATTTTACTGGAGTAGTGCAAATTGAGCTAAGAAGCACTTTGGCATATCAATATCTTCTTCCTTAGAGACTCTTTGGACAAACCAATGATATGGTTGGATGCACCAAACAACATTCTAGAGACCCATAATCTCAAAATAATTTTAGACACCAACCACAATACATGGCGGGCATTTTCCTAGGGTCACTTAGGCATTTCTATTGATTTTATACTTAGACAATTTTTGCACTTTCCTAGACTGGTCCAATATGCCTAAAATACTATTTTGGAAAATCCATAACTTCCTCCTCAGACACATTTTGGACAATCTGAGACCATGGTCAAGTAGACAGCTCAAGAAGGTACAACCTGACCATACGGTGCGGGCATTTACTCTAACCCCCAAATTATTGCGGGCATTTCTATGAGGCCACCTGGATAAGTTTTCCAACACTTAGCCATTTCCAGGAATTTCTCCAAAGTTTATCCTGAACCCCTATTTTGGCAAACTTATAAATTTATCCTCTTACATTCTTAAGGAAAACTGAGACCATGAATGGATAGCCACATCAACAAGCTATGGTATGGTATGTTGGTGTGAGCATTTTCGTCAAACCATGAACTATGGCAGGCATTCTCTTAGAGCATGTTTTACTAGTTTTTCCATACTTAGTGAATTTCCAAAGCTTCTAAAGTCTCACAAACTTGCTATACTTTTCCAGAATGATGTCAGATTGCAACACTGACTTCATGATGATGAAGATGAATTTATTGACACACACACACTTAGGAAAAATTATCAAACCCTAGTTGGTATCTAGAATGAAGAGATTTTTCTTTTCACCAAATTGTAAGTGTGAGACACCCAATTAATAGAGGCCAACAAGGTGATTCCATCCAGACCAATTTCACCCCTTGAAGCGTCTTTCTCTCTCCTCGATGGGCATGTTATTGGAGTAGTGCAAATCAAGCTAAGAAGTACTTTTGGAAGATCAATATCTTATTCCTCAGAGACTCTTTGGACAAACCAATGATATCGTTGGATGCACCAAACAACATTCTAGAGATCCATACTCTTATAATAATTTTAGACACCAACCACAAGACATAGCGGGAATTTTACTAGGGTCACTCAGGAATTTCTACTGATTTTATACTTAGACAATTTTTGCACTTTCCTATACTGGTCCAATCTGCCTGAAACACTATTTTGGCAGATCCATAACTTCTTCCTCAGACACGTTTTGGACAATCTGAGACCATGGTCAAGTAGACACCTCAACAAGGTGCAACCTGACAATACAGTGCAGGCATTTACTCTAACCCCCAAATTATGGCAGGCATTTCCTTGGGACCACCTGGAAGTGTCTGAAGAAGAAGTTATGGATCTGTCAAAACAGGGTTTCAGGAAGATTGGACCAAGTCTAGGAAGGTGCAAAAATTGTCTAAGTGTAAAATCACTAAAACTGCCTAAGTGACCTCAGTAAAATGCCCGCCATCTCTTGTGGTTTATGTCTTAAAATATTTTGAGAGTATGGATATCTAGAATGTTGTTTGGTGCATCCAACCTATTGAATATGTTTGTCACTGATGTCAAAGGAGTTCAGTAATGACAAAGGAATAAGCAAGGACATGATGGCAAGGAAAACTCGGTGAAAGACAAAGAAATGACAAATGAAGTAATGACTTGGCATGTATGATGATGTGGCATATGTGATGAAGCTAGAAAGACACATGATGGTGTTCTAGTGCTATCATTAAGTCAGTTTTGCAATCTGAAATGATTCTGGAAAAGAATGGCAAGTTTGTAAAAATTTGGAAATTGACTATGTAAAAATTAGTCAAAACTGCTCTAAGAGAATGCCCACCATAATTAATGGTTTGAGAAAAATGTATGCACCATCATACCAGGCTATTGCTTGTTGAAGTGGATATCTAGTGATGGTCTCAGTTTTCCTTAATCAATTCTGAGGAGAAAGTTATAGGCCTTCCAAAACAGGGTTTTGCACCAGAGGAAGTAAAATTGACTAAGTAGCCTCAAGAAAATTCCCTCCATAAATCATAGGTTAAAGTAAATGCCCACAGCATATGTTCAGGCTGTATCCTATTGATTTTTCTACCTGACCATTTTCTCAGTTTTTCTTAAGCATTTATGAGGAGAAAGTTATAAGTCTACCAAAATTTGTTTTAGGATAAACTCTAGAGGAATTCCTGAAAATGACTAAGTGTTGGAAAACTGATTCAGGTGTCCTTCAGAAAATTCCCTCCGTACCTCATGGGAGAATGATAAAAATTATATGGAACTATAATTCCCTCGCTTGTAATAGAGGATATCTCTCCATGATATTAGTTTTCAGAGAAGATGTTTGATGACAAAGATAATAGCCTTCCAAAACAGGGTCTCAGTTTACCTTTACATCAAAGTAGCAAAACTACCCAAGTGGCCTTAGAGAAATGGCGGCCATAGTTTGTGGGTTGAAGAAAATTCCTGCACCATATGGTCATATTGTAGGTTGTTGTTTTGTCTACCTGTCTATGCTTTCAGATTGACTTTAAAGGACCTGAGGAGGAAGCTATAGATCTGTCAAAACAAGGTTTTAGGAAGATTGGACCAAATCTAGGAAAGTGCAAAAATTGTCCAAGTGTAAACTCACTAGAATTGCCTAAGTAACCTCAGTAAAATGCCTGCCATATCCTGTTGTTGATGTATTAAAATATTTTGAGAGCATGGATGTCTATAATGTTGTATGGAGCATCCAACCATATTATTGGCTTGACCAAAGAGTCTCTGAGGAATAAGATATTGACATGCCAAAAGTGCCTCCCAGCTTGATTTGCACTACTTTAGTAAAATGAAAGTCGAGGAGAGAGAAAGAGATTTCAAGGGGTGAAATTGGTTTGGATGGAATCCCCTATTTGGCCCCTATCAAGTGGATGTCTCACACTTCAAAATTGATGAAAATAAAAATCTCATTATATTAACCTAGGGCTTATAATTTTGCCTAAGTCCCAAATCAACAGTTTGGAAGGACACTTTCAAATGCTCGCCAGATGATGGGTATCTGTTACTTAGTTGATATTTTGACATGGTCTTGTTCCTAATTGAAGTAGTTATCCAGTCATGCTTGTAGTTTTCTCTATGGTGATCACATGAGGAAGAAATCAGTTTGCCAAAGTGAAATAAAAAGTGATTTGCATATTAAAGACAAATAGTTGTCTAAGTGTCAAACTCACATGGCTCAGAGGCCATTTGGAGATTACTGCAAGGAGGTGTTCATGAGCTGATAAAACTAATCAGATGGCATAGTCATGTTCTATGATGAACTGGCTATCCAGCCATGGAGTCAGATTTCTATTTTGTGCTCTCATGTGCGAGATTTTGGCCTACCAAAATCAGTGAAAAATAAGGTTGAAAGACACTTTATATTATGCCCGCAAAGGATTAGGAAGATGCCTATAGGGGCTATGTTATGCCCACAAGGGAGCTCTAGGATGCCCTCAAGGGGCCTCCAATATGCCTGCAAGAGGCTTATAAACATGCCCACATAAGGGGGCTAAAGATGCCTGCAAGGGGCTCATTTATGCCCCAAGAAGGCTTATGAAATGCCCGCAAAAGGGGTTAAAAGCTAAAGGACCTGAGGTTAATCCCGCAAGGACTTATGGGATTCCTAGATGTCTGCAAGGGCTTAATTAAGCCCATAGGGGCCAAAAGTGCCTCCCAGCTTGATTTGCACTACTCTAGTAACATGCCCACTAAGGAGAGAGAAAGAGGTTTCAAAAGGTGAAATTGGTGTAGATGAAGTCACCTTGTTGGCATCTATCCATTGGGTGTCTCACACTTCAAAATTGCTGAAAATAAAAATCTCATGTTACCCTAGGATTTGACAATTTTTGTCTAAGTGTTGAATTAGCAGTTTAAAAGGCTATTTGGAAATGCTTGCAAGGAGGTGTCCTTGTGCTAATAAAATTCATAGCGTGACATAGATCTGTTCCTTGTTGAATTGGCTATCCACCCATGCTTTTAATTTTCCTTATGATGGCCACACGTGCAAGAAATCAATTTGCCAAAGTAGGAAATAATGTGCAAGAAATCAATATTGTCCATTGCATTATTTTCTTAATGTTTTTAAACAATATTTTGGGTTTTTTTTTTTTTAATCTGTTTTTCGTTTTTCTAATGCATTATAACTTTCCTTTTAGGTTTTTTTTTTTCCTTTTATCTTTGGATAAGAGAAAAAAAGTATAAGGCAATACATATGTTAGTAGTTAGAATACCTTGATGAGTATAGCTCTAAGGTGGATGTAATTTTGTATCTATGAAATGCCGAAGGGTAATGAGAAATATTATCACTTCTCTATAGATGTAATGTTTTGTTGACCCATCTTTTTCATTTAATAAAATGATGTTTTTTAGTTATGAAAAAAAAAGTATACATTCAAATCTTTATTTTTTCATTTTTGTTTTTTTTACAATATTTTAAACACAAAATTTAATACTGCAAACATAACATATGATTGTAATATTTGACAATCTAAAACACTTTAATGAGAAATATTATTATTTTTAAATGAAGAACATAACAGTGGATGTACAATGATTGAGTGGTATCTCACTCCAATGAAAAGTTTTTTGGGTTTCTTCTTTCTTTCTTTATTTCATATCATTGACATCCATTTCATTTTTTTTCATTGGCTCATTATTTTTTCCCTAGGAGTAGCTTATATTTATTTTTCCAATCGTTGCATTGTAATCTATGTTTTTGTGAGCATTTACTTTCAATGTTATCCATTCCATTATTTTCCTAATGTTTTTATACAATATTTTAAATTCAAAATTTGGCATATGATTTTAGAATTTGAAAGCCTAAAACATTTTGTTTTTGAAAACATTTTAAATCAGAAATATTTTTTGAAATGAAGAAATGTAAAGTGAAGGTACAATGATTGAGTGGAGTCTCACTCTAATGAACAATTCTTTTTTTCTTCTTTCATTTTTCTAGTCTAGTACAACTTTCATTGACATATTTTCTTTCTTTTTTCTAGTCGAGTACAATTTTCATTGACATCTTTTCCATATTTTTCTTTAGCTCAGAGGTATTCAACTGAAACACGTTGTGAGAAATAAAACTCTACAATGTAATACATTTTATTGATAAACATCAGAAGTATTTATATACATACAGAACCAAGAAGAGATAGTTATGTCTCTGTAACTTATTCACTAAATAAAATTATTAACTAACTGTAAATGATATAAATAACCCTGAAAGATTAGTCAACACTACCCCCTTAAACTAAAGGGACATCTGACATGCCAAGGTGCATTCTGAATTTTTCAAAGTTTTCATGACCTAGTGCTTTAGTAAATAAATCTGCAATTTGATCTGAAGTAGAACAATGTGTCAAATGAATGTTGTTCACCTCAAAATGATGTCTAATCAAGTGATATTTAGTGTTGATGTGTTTGGTTCGATCATGGAATTTGGGATTCTTGGCCAATTGAATTGCAGAAGCGTTGTCAACAAAGAGAGGCATTGAAGGAATTGATGACATGGCATGTATGATGACATGGCATGTATGATGAAATGGCATGTGTGATGAAGCTGGAAAGACACATGATGGTGTTCTGGCTATCATGAAGTCAGTGTTACAATATGACATCATTCTAGAAAAGTATGGCAAGTTTGTGAAACTTTGGAAATTGACTAAGTATGGAAAAAGTAGTCAAACCTGCTCTAAGAGAATGCCTGCCATAATTCATGGTTTGGGAAAAATGCCCGCACTAGCATACCATGCTATATCTTGTTGAAGTGGCTATCTATCCATGGTCTCAGTTTTGCTTAATCATTTCCAAGGAGAAAGGTATAAGTCTGCCAAAACAGGGTTTCAGGATAAACCTTGAAGAAATTCTTAGAAATGGATGTCTTGGAAAACTAATCCAGGGCCTTTGGAAAATGCCTGCCATACCTCATGGGAGAAAAATAAAAATTATCTGGAACTATCATGCTCTAGCTTGTCAAAGAGGCTATCCAACCATCGACTTCGTTTTCACAAAAGGTGCTTGATGACAAACATAACAACCTTCGAAAACAAGGTTTCAAGTTGCTTTTACACCAAAGTAGTAAAACTGCCTAAGTAGCCTCAAAGAAATGCCCACCATAGTTTGTGGGTTGAAGAAAATGCCTTCACCATATGGTCATCTTGTAGGTTGTTGTTTTTTCTACCTGACTATGTTCTCATATTGACTCGAAAGTGTTTGAAGAAGAAGTTATGGATCTTCCAAAATAGGCACTCAGGAAGATTGGACCAAGTCTAGGAAAGTGCAAAAATTGTCCAAGTGTAAAATCATTAAAAATGCCTAAGTGACCTCAATAAAATTCCCTCCATGTCTTGTGGTTGATGTATTAAAATGTTTTGAGAGTATGGATCTTGTTGGTAGGCAGTTTGGTAGAGTGCTATCGCAGCATCTCCGATGCTACAACAAGGCAAGCATGGCGCGAATGGCAAGAAGATGACGCAAATGGCGAAGAGCGAAATATTAGTTATGTATTTTGGGTCAATTGTACCACAAAATGTGGGTTTTGGGTCATTTGGACCACATATTATGTAATGTTGAGTCAGTTATACCGCAGAATGTAGGTTTTTGGTCGGTTTTGTACCAAGTTAGTTAGATATTGAGTCACTTGTCCAAATGTCGATTAGGAAATTGTTAGTAAGTGGACAAGCATTGTAATGGTGGAAGCCTATATATAGATAATATTCGTAGGTATTGGGGGGGGGTCAGAGATATAGGAGTGGAATCAAGGTGAAAAGAAGCGCATGTTTTGGTTGTTTCTGCACATCTGTGAGATATTGCCAAGACCTAATCTTTGAAGAAATGTTGTATGTAATGTTTTGCAGTGATAATATGATATGATGAAACTGTTCTGGTGCAATTCTTGGGTTCTTTCTGTTTATTTATGGTAATGCAATGTCGCACTTCATGAATAATGCTATGTTTCCTTGATGCAATATTGCTTTAATGTTACTACTGTTGTGATAATGAATGCTACGATTGAATAATGCATTATGAATACATGTCAAATGTTTGAGATTATGGTTTAGTGTTGCAATAGAGTTAGTTCATATAGCCACAAACCTCCTCCTTCCTGGCAGAAACATGGTTCCGTCTACTCTTCCTAGACGCCTCAGGTCAGACCTCATCTGCTCTGCAGGTGTTGCTGGGCGGGATAAAACCTGTCCGGGCCGGTGCCCAGGAAGACTGTGGCATGTGTCGATAGTGAAGTGGAGCCCTTGCAGACTAGAGTCACGTTGGTCATCAAATGGTTCCATTGCCGGGACTGTGTGAAGAGTGAAAAGACGACATGTTGTGGCACCCGACGAAGCCGAATATACAGAGCTGGTTTCATCAGAAGTTGCGGGAGTTTGCTGAAGAAGAAAGCCAGAACACGCGACTAACAGTAGATCACTGGGTGGGAAGGTATATTCACAACGGTCCACATGAAGGGTTTTTCTGTGAATTCCCAGTCATTCTGTATGAGTATTTATCAAATCTAACCTTCTAGAAGAGGAATTTCTAGGGTGGTGAGCCGACGGCTTGGACCTTGGAATTGATTCAAGAGCGGCAGGAAGTTGATAACAAGGCATCATGGGTTGTCAAAGTTTGGCTCGATAGCATCTTGGAGGGATACATCACTGAATTTGTGGTTGATACATAGAAATCCTATAGTGAAGCTAAAAGATATTTCTTTCGCAGACCAAGGGGAAGGTTTCTGTTGTCACTCCAACTATCGATTAAGATGCTAATCTGTGAGAAGGGTATATTGAAGATGCATCTTGATCAGTAGATAGCCTAGTGGGCAGAGGCCGCGGGTACTACGACTGTTGGGGAACAGTACATGGAACGGTAAGGAGTAGATGGGTGCAGACCATGAGGATACTATGAGCGAATCCGAGGAAGAAAGTGGTCTTACAAGAGGAGGAGCAAGGTTTCGACAAGAGAAGAGGCAGAGGACAAGAGAAGGTCCTGTTGTGATCGAACCGCACAACTGCAAAGGAAGACCACATGGGACGAAGCGACCTCACAGTCCTGACAAGGAAGGCCAGGCTATACCTAGGATAGAGGCAGGACCAAACACCGGCACCAACATACCCACACCTCCACTCACTATCTCACAAACAGCAAGAAATACCACTTCAACACCGCCAAATTCGTCAATTCCATAGAAGTTTATTGGTAGTATCACAGCGAAAGGAGGAAGGAAGCCCAGAATGGCAGGTGATGATGCTAAGTTACTATTGTTCCACGAAAGTGCGATAGAATACCCAAAACAACATTGGTTTTTGTGTGAAGCGGTCTAGACCGTGAAATAGATCACTGATGTTGATGCTAAGAAAGGACCGTTAGCCACGACTCTGCGAGGCCGTGCATTAGATTGGTTCATGAAGTTTGTTCTAGACCCTATAGGATCCCTAGAGAAGTCCCTCGATGAGATTTGGGATGGGCTGATTGCTGAATTTAGACAGCCCAAGTCCAAAGCTCAATACATCACAGAATTGAAGGAAATTAAGCAATATCCCAATGAGATGGTATGGGATTTCGACTAGCGATTCAAGATGCTAATGGAAAAGGTTAGTTTCGATATGAGCACTGTCCAACATAAAGAGTGGTTCATTGTGGCATTGCTACCGCATATTCGACTACTGATGATGCAACAAAACATTTCGATGCCTAGCGAAGCTCTAGAGATTGCAATGCGATTGGAGGCATCACCGATTGGGGATAATGCAGCCGGGATGTTGTAGATACAGACACAGCTTGCTAACTTGACTATACAGTTGCAATATTTGAAGAAGAACAAGGAACAGCACGCTGAAGTTTGGTGTACATGATGACAAGGAGAAGGGCATACGAAGGATAATTGCCCGGATTTCTGCAATTATTTGGTGTCAAGTGCGCCAAACCAGTTGAATGGTGGTAGCATGCCATGGTGTCGCATTTCCTAGGTGTATGGGCATAGTCACGACAATTGCCCTTTTATGCAGAAAATGGTAACAACCCCGAGAAATCTTTATTGCACATTTTGTAAGTCGATGGGTCACGATGACAAAGATTGCCGTGCATATGGGTTGCTACAAGAAAGAATGTGTGATGCATTCTACATCAAGGATGATCAGCGTGCCGTACAACAACCACAACTGTAACCGCAGGTAGCCCAGTCATTACCTCAACCGTAGATGCAGTTTGTACCACAGCAGTTCATGCCAAAATATGCTCCTATGTGAGTGGCTCCACAACACCCACACTACGTCCAGCAACCGCAGTATGTACTGCAGGGATAAGGCATGCAACAAAATCCTATGGAGCAGTAGTACCAATCGCAGGGCGGATTCCGAGGAGGATACTGGGGCAGACGCGATGGAGGATTTGGTAGTGAAGGAGGACGAGGTGGCCGTGGACCTGTTCAATGCTATCACTGTACGGTCTGGGGGAATTATCATCGAGACTATCCACTATTACAGAATCAGTGTATGTTCTATTTTGTTAATGATCATACAGTTGAGAATTGTCCACAATTGATTGCACGATCGCAGGCTGGGAAAGCTCCGCAGATACAGAATCAGACCTAGCCGCAGCAACTAGCCCAAAACCAAGTACAACAACCATCCCAGAACCAAGTACAACAACCAGTATAGAACTATCCCCCATGACCGAATCAGAATGCAAATCCAAATGGGAACCCGCAGGAAAATCTACAGCAGGCTCATATGTAGGGTGCAAATATTGCGACAATTTCTATAGAACCGCAACCACAAGATGCTTCGGTGGCTGTTGTAACTCGTCGAGGAAAAATGACTGGGGAAGATAGCTCGCAACCGATGATTCGATTGGCAAGCCAGAAGATGGTATCATTTGACATCGATGTTGAATGAGAGGCATTCCTTTAGGCGCGTCATGCCTTGGAGAAAGACCACGGTAAGACTGTTGTTTGCGATATACCACCAGTCTTTGACACTACATCAGAGGGAGGTCCGTCGACACCATCGGGAACATTGTAAAGATTTATTGAAAGCTGTCTATTATTGGCTCGGGATCTGGCTGCCCTAGTCGAGATTGAGGGATGGTTGCAGCAATTTCCGGAAGGAGGGCGGGAGTCGGGAGTAGACTCTTGACAGTGATGGAAGACTGGCAAGGAGATGAGAATGAACATCCAGATTGGTGACTGTGATGTCGATTAAGTTATTCTTGATCTTGGTTCAGATGTTAACATCTTAACCAAGCAGGTGTGGCAGAAAATGGGGAGTCCCCCATTGAGCTGGTCTCCTATGCAGCTCCGGTTGGCCAACCATGCAAAAGTAACACCCATTGGGCGAGTTATGCGGCTAACAGTCGATATTGAGGGCATGAAGACTTATGCTGACTTCGATGTCATTGAAGTGGTTGAGGGAGGAAGCTCCTATCATGCGCTATTGGGGATTGGATGGACTAATGATAGTGGGGTTGTAATCAACTTCAAGAGGCACATGATGACCTTTGAGAATCGCGATCTCAGAGTCATAGCCCCGTTGGATCCAGTTGAAGGACACCGATATGTTGAGCCTGTAAAAGATGATGATGCCACTGGATGGGACCATGCGTTCAATATTTTCGAAGACTATATTCACCCTACTGCCAACAGTGAGCTGGGATGACGAAGTGAGAGCTCTACGTCTTCCGACTCTGATGATTCCTTAGAACATTAGCAGAACTGCTTGCACGAAGTGTCGTTCCGAAAATGTGTACTAATTATGCAATATTTATGTCGTGTTGTGACAGAAACAGTCACACTACCAATCTATGAGGGGTTTCCTGGCTTAACCAACTTTTTGACAGAATTTGAAGAACGAGTCTTAGAACCACAGCGATTGCTGGCATTTGAGGAAGCACTGAAGGCTGCTCCAGCACATTGGTGGGAAACACAAAAGAAATCTATTGATGGTTGGTCACAGTGTCGAAGGTTTATGATGGTCCGGTTCGATGATACTGAGGTTTATCACACTGGCAAGTATGATGGCTAGAAGAATCCCAGTGATCATGTGTAGGAATGCCAACGATTATGGGTCACACAACCCAGAGATGAGTGGGTCCATGCTTTTATCCATACCTTAGATGAGATGATGTGCTCATGGTATACTGTAGCCGAGTTGTGCCAAGAAATTAAGACATGGGGGGAGTTGATGGTCTGTTTCACTCATATGTTCACTTTCACGGATGCCAACCCTGATGTCATTAAGTCCTTACAGCTCATCTATGATTTGGTACTTCAAGTTGTTACGACGGCCTACCCTGTCGATCCGCACACATACTGTCAGATCCAATCTCTTATGGAGTGCTTCAACTAAATGGTGGGCCAGAGGATGAGGACAATCCCCGGAATGTCAACATTCTCGAATCTAGAGGCAGTCGTGATGTGGTCCTACCTGCTGTGCCAAGTAATTCATTCAGTCAACCATTGAAGATTTGTAAGCTCAATATCGACACAGAGACCACTCCCAAGTTTGCAAATGTTGGGGACTATTGGGATGACAAGATGATGAGTAAGGTCACTGATTTACTCCATGAGTTTCAAGACTTGTTTCCTATGAAGTTTTCCGATATGAAGGGGATCCTGGGTGATTTAGGGGAGATGAGGATCCCTTTAAAAATAGATGCTAAGCCAGTGCGATAGCGACCTTGTCGACTGAATCCACAACATAAGAAAAAGGTCAAGGTAGAACTTGATCGCATGTTGGATGCTGGTATTATTGAACCAGTGGACGAGTCCAAATGGATCAGTCCTATGGTGGTGCATGACAAGAAAACAGGTGAAGTGCGCATTTGTGTTGTTTTGCGGAAGTTAAATGATGCCTGCTTGCATGACCCTTTTTCGACCCCATTTACTGACGAAGTACTTGAAGGGATGAGTGGCCAGTTGATGTATTCATTCACCGACGGGTTCTCTGGCTACCATAAGATTCACATTGCCAAAGAAGATCGCCATAAGAGAACTTTTGTTACTGAATGGGGCTGCTTTCAGTACAATGTAATGCCATTTGGTTTGAAGAATGCACCTGTGATATTTTTTCGGGTCGTTGTTGCTGCATTTAAAGACTTTATTCAGAAGTTTTTGCAAGTATACATGGATGATTGGACAGCTTATGGGTTGATCCACGATCATCTGGCCAATCTGCGGTTAATGCTTGAGCACTGCCACCAGCACCAGATATCACTGAACTTGAAGAAATGTATTTTTTGTGCACCATTTGGGATATTATTGGGTCATATTGTGTGTAAGCAAGGGTTGTTGGTCGATCCGGCTAAGATTGCACTCATTTTGAGTTTGCAACCACCGACCACTATTAAGCAGTTACAAGCGACTCTGTGGCATACAGGGTATTATCCCAAGTTCATCAAGGGATATGCAGTGATCACTACCCCTATGGAGAAGTTGCTGAAGAAAGATGCGCTATTTCAATGGACTCTGGAATGTCAAGATAGTTTTGACACATTGAAGACGAAGATGGCTTCGGCACCAATACTGGTATTTCCGGATTGGAGTAAGGATTTCCATGTACATGTGGATGCCTCATCAATTGCGTTGGGAGTAGTATTGGCTCTGCTTGACAAAGGAGATCTTGATCACCCCATTGCTTTCGCTAGTCGGAAGTTGTCGTCCGCTAAATGCAACTACACCACCACTGAGTGGGAAGGTCTGGCTATGGTCTACGCACTGCAGAAGTTCAGGCAGTATTTGTTGGGTGGCCACTTTAAAATGTTCACTGACCATTCCGCGTTGAAATACCTAGTCAATAAGCTTGTGTTGGGGGGGAAAGATATGTCGCTAGCTACTTCTTTTTAAGGAGTTCAATTTTGAAGTCATTGTGAAGCCAGGCCGATTGAATGTCGGTCCTGATCATCTATCGTGGATTGATACAAGGGAGGAACCAACCAATATTGAAGATAGGTTGCCAGATGCACAACTATTTAAGGTTGGCGTCACTGATGACTATTTTGATGACATCCTCCAGTTTCTAACAACGGGTACTGCACCAGATGAGTTCACCACCAGTCAAAAGAAGCAATTTGTAGTCAAGGTTGTAGACTTCTAGCTAATCATAGAAGAATTGTATAAAATGGGTGCTGATGAGATATTGTGCAGATGCGTCTTGCCGCATGAGCAAGTACTGATACTAGCTGAAGCACATGAAGGAATAGCAAGAGGACACTATGGAGGTTAGGAGACAGCTAGGAAGGTGTTGCATGCAGGGTTATGGTGGCATACCATGCATAATGATGCAACAGAATATGAACGGTCCTGCGATGTTTGTCAGCGAACTGGAAAACCATCCCACTGCGATGAGATGCCGCTGATGCCTCAAATAACATTGCAACCGTTCGAAAAATGGGCCGTGGATTTTGTAGGACCAATCAATCCACCAAGGAAATGCACAAGTGAGTGGTATATCATCACGATGACAGAATATTTGACCTGATGGGCTGAGGCAGCACCTGTAGTTTATTGTTCTGCGGCTCCGGTGGCGCAATTTTTTTTTGATAACATTATCACTCGCTTTAGCTACCCCAAGATATTGCTGAGTGATCAAGGTAGCCACTTTCTTAATCGCACCATTAGTGTATTGACGGAAGAATTGTAGATACAGCATAAGAAGAGTTCACCCTATCATCCACAGGCAAATGACACGATGGAGGCTTTTAACAAAGTATTGGAGCATGCACTGACAAAGGTGTGCAATGCTAACCGTGATGGTTGGGATCTCAAAATCCCACCAATGTTATGGGCCTATCACACCACATGTAAGCGGCTGACTGGACAGACATCATTTAAGTTGGTATATGGACAAGAAGCGATTGTGCTAATGGATTATATTGTTCCGAGTCTACGAATTGCGGCTACCATGGGCATGGATGATGTTGCAGCATTAGATGAATGTATGGCACAATTGGTGCAGCTGGAAGAAGATCATTTCATCATTGGGTTCCACTAGGGGGTCGAGAAGGATTGACAGAAGGCATGGCATGATCACCACATCAACAATAAACAGTTTCAGTAGGGTTACTTAGTGTTGTTGTACGCTAGCAATTTTATGAAACATCCAGGGAAGTTGCAGATGCATTGGCTTGGTCCCTATCGCATCAGTGGTATTACTTCAGGAGGAGTGGTTCAGTTGCAGTAGTTGGATGGGGCGATGCTCCCCGAGATGGTAAATGGCCATAGGTTGAATCCCTATTGCACAGAAGTAGAATATTGTGATGCATGAGTTGCATCGGGAAAAAAAAAAATTGAGGTGTTGTCGGATGATGGGTGGCGAGATTTCGCCCCACCATGAATGGAATGTGGTAGCAGGGGGGCTTCTACTGCAAGGTTGGAGTTGTTAACCCCTAGGAATGTTGTGCCTGGGTCACATTTGCAATCATAATAATGATGGGACTTTTTCCTGCTTTGACGAATATGCTCGTTAATCAAGTTGATAGTGACAGATGACAACCTGGTTGGGCTTAGGGATACACCGACACAATATGGTCGATTGTACTTACCATGATGGTCCGCATGGTTGGAACGAAGTATCCACTATGCCAGCATGGCCCAAGAAATGCTTCGCACATTTCTGTATGAAGGGAACCAGGCAAAGGTACGATCCATCCTCTATTAGGCTAATCGGCACACAACAACTTATGATTATTCTGGGGCATGAGCCGGTGGTGCAATGGCTTGCTAAGGCCGTTGTATGACAGAGTGCGCTATATAAATAGAGGACCTATGGGGAGTAAGCATACAAGGATTGTTTTAGTTAAGAATGGTTATGCTACGCAAGGTTCTGGCATTTTGTTAAGTTAGGAATTCCAAGGAGGCTATGGAAATGATCCATTTCATTTCGTGTGGTAACACACCCGGTGCATTGAGGTCCTGAATGACGAGCATGCATGAGCGCCTGGAGTAGGATGCGCCTCGGACACCCCGGAGTTACAAGCATGCAGTTTCGTCCGAGATGTCTAGGTAGTTGGTGATGGTTTGAAGTCTCGTGGTCCTGGTGACCACACAAAAGGGGGAGTCATCGCCCCCGAATCCCTGTGACTTGTTCTTACCGATGCGAAACAGATGTGCCAGAGTCGGTCGTCTGGTTCACACCTCAGGGATGTTCGTAAACTTCTCCTCGGTCTGCACCAGATTCCTTGAGATTGGAGGATGAGTTTGAGAGGTACATGACAGCAAGTCGGGCGATGCCCACTTTTGGGTGAGAATTACATGACAGTGAGTCGACGATTAGTGTAGTAGAAGGAGTAGAACAACACTGCGCGATCCAGACAGCAAGAACAGTTGCAGAAACATAGTTCAATCCAAATGTACCATATCCAGCAGTTGACGTGGCTCGAGGGCAAGCCACAAGATTGTGTTGGGGGCCTGTTGGCAGGCAGTTTGGTAGAGTGCTATCGCAACATCTTGAATGTTTTTTGCTGCATCCAACCATGGTCTCAGATTGTCCAAAGAGTCTCTGAGGTGGAAGATATCAATCTTCCAAAAGTGCCTCCCAGCTTGATTTGCACTACTCTAGTAACATGCCCGCTGAGGAGAGAGAAAGAGGCTTCAAGAGGTGAAATTGGCTTAGATGAAGTCACCTTGTTGGCCTCTATCCATTGGGTGTCTCACACTTCAAAATTGGTGAAAATAAAAATCTCATGTTACCCTAGGGTTTGACAATTTTTGTCTAAGTGATGAATTAATTGTTTAAAAGGCCATTTGGAAATGCCCCCAAGGAAGTGTCCTTGTGCTAATAAAAATCATAGGGTGACATAGATCTGTTCCTTGTTGAAGTGGTTATCCACCCATGCTTTCATTTTTCTTTATGATGGTCACATGTGCAAGAAATCAATATGCCAAAGTAGGAAAAATATTGTTTTGCCTATTCAAAAATTTGGCTACGTGTTGAATTCAAAAGGCTAAGGGGCCATTTGGAAATGCCCAGAAGGAAGTGTCATTGTTCTAAGAAAATTCATCAATTGGAATGGCCTTGTCCTTTGATGAACTGGACATCTAGTTATGGGTTCAGATTCTCCTCTAGAGTTCACATGTGCGAAATAGAAGCCTGCCAAAATGAGAAAAATGTTGTTCTCTTGTTCAAATTTAGGTTGGTAAGGCATTTGTAAATGCCCGCAAGGAGGTGTATTTTTGCTGATAAAATTCATGAGTTAGCATGGTCTTATTCCTTGATGAACTGGCTATCTAGCCATGGAGTCAGATTCCTATTTGGTTCATATTTTGTCCTGCCGAAATAGGTGAAAAATAAGGTTTAATAACACCTTATGATTTTCCCGCAAGGGCTTATGGAATTCCCACAAGGGGCTTAAGGAACAAAAATATCCCAAGAGATTTATTATGCCCACAGGGGCTAAAGAAATGACCGCAAAGGCTTAAGGATGCCCGCAGGGGCTAAGATTAAATCTCGCAGGGGCTTAGGAATGTACGTAGGAAGAAGCATTTTCCCGCAAGGCCTAAGCCCATACCCGCAAGGAAGGGCTTGAACACGTATGCCCACAAGGAAGCAATGGAGGGCTTCTATTCCCGTAAGGAAGGGCTTGAAGACCTATTCCCATAGGAAGAGGTGTATGCCCACAAAGGAAGGGATTATTCCCACAAGGGATTATGCCCATGGGGCTTAAATATATTCCCAGATTCACTTGGAAATGCCCGTGGGCCATGCCCATAGACTCACATGGCCGCAGGACTTATATGAGCCTGATGAGATCGAATTTATCTTGTCGATTCCATGTTTTAATTAATATCAAAAACTAGTTTAAATTTTTAAAAAGATAACAATACTGAAGGGGCAACCACATGAAGGTGGAAGCTCTAATTACCCCCCCCCCTTCACATCACTCTCAATTTCCCCATACCCAGTTTGAAATATTAAAGAACATGCAACATACTTTATTATACAAAATAAAAACATATAAAGATCGTCACGATATAAAATATATAAACATGTGCCTCTTCTTTTCAACAATTGAATATCATTCATCTTCTTCTTCATCAAACTCAACATCTGTATCAGGATCTGGTTCAGAATAGATATTGATGAAAGGCTCATTCACATCAACGTCATCTTCACTAATATAGTCATTGACATTGTCAACGGGATCATCGTTTGCTACATTTGGATGATCAACCTCTTCAACTTATTCATCTAACACATCGACTGCAGCCACCTGCTCCTGATCTGAATCATCATCATTATCTTCTTCATGATTATCTTCATCATCTACATGATTATACTTTATTGGTCTTCCTCTTGGATCATATCTAACAACGTATGACCAACCTGCTTCACCTGGTACCTCTGAGTAAAAGACTTGCTCACATTGAATTGGAAGAACATAAGGCTCTGGCTCTGGTTCAAATTCCATTGTATTAACCATGGTAAATCCATTAGCATGCTCAATAATAGTTCTTTCAATATCACGTTCATGCATTTGTAGCCTGTACCACTTCACCTCAAACAAAACTATTTTAAAGGAATTCAAATAACACTCAATTATGTACTCCAAATGCCCATAGTATGTATTCTCAGTTTCTTCTGGATGTTTGTACCTTCTAGAGGAAATATTGGTCACCTTAAACACTGCATTTATCCCACAATCCGAGGTTTTCATCTTATCATCCAACATTTTGATATGAAATTTACAACCATTACACCACATAGCCTTATGATGTTTCAACTGCAACATTGACAACAAGTAAAAAATACATTGTGAATTAATAAACATCATATAGGACTTAGAAAATATATTTGAAAACTTAAACAAACCAAATACATTGAAAAATGGGAAGTAACTAGAAAAATGTGGGTAAACAATTTACTTGCCTCTTTATCTTTTAAACCATAGGCTAAATCAACTTCCCTTTGCAATGTAAGATCAGGAAAATGATGTTGATGGCGATGAGCTATTTTAATCATCTTACTGACCCCTTCCCATGATAACCTACCGAAGTATTCTTCACAATCTTCTATCCAATGCTTCATCCAATCAAGGTTGTTTGCAATGTATAAATGTAAAGTATCCCACACTTGAGCAACTATATGAAAAAATAACAATTTAATATCATTAATTAGATATCATTAAAGACATAGTTTAATATAGTTGAATATGGAGGATTAATAAAAAATAAAAAAATCAGTATGATAAAAATAAAATTGGAAAAATATATGTATAATACATTAATTCCACAAAATCTAATAATTACCTTTCACGGTCCTCATTGTACCTTTCCCCAATAGGACCTCCCCTTCCAATTTGTTGATGGAGTCGAGATGCCAAATGTGACACACATTCATATTTTCTGCTAATTTAGGTAGATATTCATTAATATACACCATGCATTGATATACCATATATCCCTCAACCATAGAACCCTCAGGACGTGCTCTTTGTCCAACCAAATCCTTCAATGACTTCAACTGCCTCTCCACCATCCACATCGACCTTGTGTGTACTAGTCCACATAATTCAATCTCCTCAACTTGGTGTATGAAGTAGTGTTCTTGTGCATTGAAAAATATTGGAGGTAGATATTGTTGCATTTCAAACATTAGCTGGGGAATTTCTCTCTTCCAATACCTTATATCTTATTTATGGATTTATTTTGATGAAAGCCACCTACAAAGAATGCAAAAAAATAATATCAAGCCATATATAAAATTTGCGGGAAAAACATAATGTCAATAGGTTCCGCTACAAATCACAGACCAAGTACATTTTCCATATAAAACATTACTTACCTCGTGTAATTTCCAATCACATAAATAATTTGTTTTATGTTGTTGTCAAAGTCGTCTGGGAGAGATAAAGGTAGAACATACTGTATCAAAAAACACATAATTATTATTTATTTCCAAATAAGAGATTAAAATTAATAAAATAGTGCATACTAATAAGGAAATATATTATAAACTCATAATTATCTTAATGAATGTATGCTAGTCATGTGTTTTAACCCCACCAAAATCACTTTTTTCGTTAAGATATTCTTTATGTTAGACGAAAACCCCATCGGAAACTTGATTTTTCTGATGACCTTTTTTACAATATTGCTCTGTTGCTCCATCAAGCACCAACAAAGACTAATATTATGTTGACGTCCATCACCATTAGAATTAATGATCACACTTTGCAATGTGTGATTAGCTTCTTGGATGTCACTATAAATCTTTCCAATTCTTTCTTTGTCAGTCCTTCCATCTAATATTTGCCATAAGAATTTTGTTATGTTCTACCCGATATGCATTCTATCAAATAAATGAACTATTTGTAGGTGCTCATAGTATGGAAACCTACGGAATTGCATCAGGTAAATTTTCATTCCTCATGGAAGCCCATTCGTGCCTTAACGACATTCATGAAACATCAACAAAATAAAATTAACACTAATTAATCAATATAGGTACATACCGCGATGAACATAATTAACTAATAAAACACAAATATTTATATAATATATGATAGATGTTCAATGTGATTGTCATTGATGTCAAAGGAGTTCAGTGAATGACAAAAGGATAACCAAAGACATGATGGCAGGGTAAACTCAGTGAAAGACAAAGTAATGACATGGAAAGTATGATGATGTGGCATGTATGATGAGGATGGAAAGACACATGATGGTTTTGTGGTGCTATCAAGATGTCAGTGTTGTAATCTAACATCGTTCTGGAAAAATATGGCAAGTTTGTGAAACTTTGAAAATTGACTAAGTATGAAAAAGTAGTCAAAACTACTGTAAGAGAATTCCCTCCATAATTCATGGTTTGAATAAAATGCCCACACCATCATATCAGGTTATAGATTGTTGAGGTGGCTATCTAGCCATGGTCTCAATTTTCCTTAATCATTTCTCAGGATAAATTTATAAGTCTTTCACAATAGGGTTTTAGGATAAACCTTGGATAAATTCTTGGAAATGGCTAAGTGTTGGAAAACTGGTCTAGGTGGCCTTGCGAAAATGCTCGCCATACCTCATGGGAGAATGATAAAAATTATCTGGAACTATCATGCTCTAGCTTGTCAAAGAGGCTATCCAACCATGGACTTAGTTTTCATAGAAGGTGTTTGATGACAAAGATAACAACCCACCAAAACATGGGTTTCAGGTTTCTTTTACACCAAAGTAGCAAAACTACCTAAGTGGCCTCAAGGAAATGCCCGCCATAGTTTGTGGGTTATAGAAAATTCCCACACCATATGGTCATCTTGCAGGTTGTTTTTTTTTCTACCTAACCATGTTCTCATATTGAATTAAAAGTGTGTAAGGAAGAAGTTATGGATCTGGCAAAAACGGGGTTTCAGGCAGATTGGACCAAGTCTAGGAAAGTGCAAAATTGTCTAAGTGTAAAATCACTAAAACTTCCTAAGTGACCTCAGTAAAATTCCCACCATGTCTTGAGTGTGATGTCTTAAATCATTTTGAGAGTATGGATCTTTAGAATGTTGTTTGGTGCATCCAACCATGGTCTCAGATTGTCCAAAGAGCCTCTGAGGAGGAAGATATCAATCTACCAAAAGTGCCTCTTAGCTTGATTTGCACTACTCCAGTAAAATGCCCATCGAGGAGAGAGAAAGAGGCTTCAAGAGGTGAAATTGGTTTAGATGAAGTCACCTTGTTGGCCTCTATCCTTTGGGTGTCTCACACTTCAAAATTGGTGAAAATAAAAATCTCATGTTACCCTAGGGTTTGACAATTTTTGTCCAAGTGTTGAATTAGCAGTATTAAAAGGACATTTGGAAATGACTGCAAGGAGGTGTCCTTGTGCTAATAAAATTCATAAGGTGACATATATTTGTTCCTTGTTGAAGTGGTTATCCACCCATGCTTTAATTTTTCTTTATGATGGTCACATGTGCAAGAAATCAATCTGCCAAAGTAGGAAAAATATTGTTTTGCATATTCAGAAATTTGGCTAAGTATTGACCAATATTCCAACAATACATAAATAATTTGGCATACCTTGATGATTTCTATTATATTCCAACTTCCATAGGTGAGCTGTCATTCTTCGTGGTTTTTTTCCATTCTCTTCTTTACAATTGAATTTTGATTTGTATGTAGTTCGATAACTATGGTTCTTAGGCAGAAAGTGCCTACACTCATCAAACACTTCTTTGACTAAAATCCTTGAACAACGATATTTTATCCTGGGACCGCAAACTGGACATGCAAATTTACCCTTTGTTTAAAGACCTACAAGATATACATGAATTAGTGTAGCGAATTAGAATTACCATTTAAAATAATGCATGATATTTTCAATAAATATATGTAATATTAAAGAACAAAAGCAAGTAACAATATACCACAAAAATGTGTTAACCTGGGAGCATCATGAATTATCCGTGCAAGTATTCCATGGAATTGAAATCATTTTTTCCCTATTGGTCTAGAGATGTCATACATAGTGACACCAACCTATAAATTCAACAACTCATCGATAAGAGGATCAATATATACATTCATATCTTTAGCGTGGTAATTACCTAATTGGTCCAACATACTTGATTAATTATATTTAGCTATATGTCGTTATATATAAAAGACATAATTATCATGCATGAAATAAAGAAATGAAATATTTAGTGATCAGACTTTCAAGTAAAAAAATACAAGTTAATTAAATACATGGAACAATCATTGCCAACATTGTGTGCTCTCTCTTGATTGACATCCAAAGAGGAAGGTTATTGTTTATAATAGATATAGGCCACACTGAGTAGGTAGAACGAAGCTCTCCAAATGGATTGACACCATCAGCTGCCAACTAAAGTTTAACATTAGGAGGTTCTTCTTTGAAAATTGGCCACTTTTCTTCGATGTACCTCAATGCAGAACTTCTGCAGGCATTCGACGAACATCGTCTCTACTTCTGTTCTTTGCATGGAAATCCATAAATTGTGCTATACTTTCACACCTGAACAACCATTGTAAATGTGGAATTATAGGAATATAATGAAGAACTTTGTGAGGCACATTTTTTGTCACTTTATCTGTTCGATACCTACTTGTTTAACATTATGGGCATTCATTTTCTAATGCATATTGTCCATAGTATATGATATGATTATTAGTACATGCATCAATAGCTTGATATTCCATTCAAAATTCTTTCATAATCACATATATCTCTCGATATGTATGTGGTAAAATATTTGATGTTGGTAATAGAAATTCACCTAACAATCTACAAAATTCAAAAGAATAAGTCAATGTAAACAATATTAATCATCAATATCGCATCCATACTTTACAAATTAGATAACAATAGCAATATAGAAAAAAAGTCAACCCTTTATGTACATGTCAACATGCACACATAAATAACTAACAAATTACATACCTTAGTATCTATGTGAGACAGGTGTTTGATAAACCATTCAGAACCTTCAAGTTCACTAACAACAATATAGCAGATAGAAGATTTGTTTTTGAGCCTTCATAAAGAGGTTGACCTGACTTCTTGAGTTGAGGATCAACATCATGACTATCATCCTGGTTGTCCTCATCCATTGGAGCAAATGTGTCTTGGATCAATCTATGTATCTCATCTTTCTTATTTATATCACTAACGTTATCTCCATCCATATCATCATTAATAACTTGATCAACTTCAATATTCTGATCTAGAAGTTCATCACCCTGTAAATGAGTATTTCTGCTAGTACTTGGAAAATAATTCTCTCGAGGGTGACCATTTTGGGGCATTATCTATATATTTACAAACAACGTAGTAAAATTAGTGTGTATAGAACATAAAATAAAATGATAAGACATCTTACTGAAATTCATGACATGATGACTATTACAGAGAATACATTAAAAATTGAATAACCTCTTACCAAGGGAAGATATTCATAACCCCCTTCGGCGTGCCCCTTCTCCCCATAATGTCTTTCAACTATTGTTATGAAAAGTCTTCTTCTTTGCAAGCCCCTGCAATCAGAGCAAGGGCAATAACATTTTCCATATCCCCTCGCCTCTAATGCCCCTCTAAACTAAGAAAGCTTCCTTGCATTTTCATTCATAGTGACAAGTAATTTTCTTACCTACACCATACCAAACATCAACTTGTCAAATACATTAGATATAACTATATTTCTAAATACAGTATATTATATACCAATTTATAAAAAGAAAAACATGAACACTAAAGTTTTCATTGATGCCAACAAGTGTTGTGCAATGGCCTTTGATTTACTCAGAAGGAGACCTTGATAGTTTGGGCATTGGAACACTAGGTCACCCAAATGGTCCAAATGAAAGCTATCATTGATGCATGCTTACCTTTTATGAATTTACCAGATGATTGTTGAGTATGACTCTCTCTAGTTTTGGATACAGTTGATAAAGAATGTATTTAGGAAACACTTGTTGTTGGTATTTGATTGTATGGCTTATATTATTGGACAAACATACAAGAAAAAACAAGAACAACGGCGGCAGAACCATGTGACACAGTTGAAGCTCACAGTTCAAGTGTTGAAGAATCCAAGGCAATCACAAGCATAACTGGAAGTTCTTGGATACTACTGATGTGTTTTTCAATTCTGATTTCGGGTTTAATAGAACTATAGAAAAAAGAAGAGGTTTAATTAGTAATTAATATATAATCATCATATGCAAATCCTATAAAAACAAGTATAACTAATTAATCACATGAAATATATGAATGACATGAAATATATGTAGCAATGCTAAATTAAAAAAAAAAAATTAAATTAAATTTCGTTCAAACATGCATGTTAAAAAAAATCCTGAATTTTTTTTTCTTTAACATATAGACAAAAAAATATAAAAATACTAACCTTGCAAGTTCAAAATCGGAGCTATGTAGAATATCCGAGCTCAAACAATCACCACGAAATTTATCCCAAGTTCAAAATCCTAGCTCAATCAATCACCACTAACCTTATTGCAACTATAGCAAATGTGTCGAAAATTGTCTTAAAGTATGTATTTATAGACGCAAATGCATGAGTTGACCGGGCGTAAAAAGACAAGAGCATAGCAAATGTGTAGAAAATTTCATTGTATTAATCCATGAATGTTCAAAACGTTGAAATATTTCGTGGAAAAATCAATTTCTTGTATTCTAGTAGGAGAAAAGATTGATGAGAGCTCTTGTAATCTTTATGTTATGAATAATAAGATAACCTATACCATTGCTCTTGTAAATCTCTGTGTACATTTTTTATGTGTTTGCCATTATTTGTTTTCTAATGTAATATCTTTAGCTGCATATTATTTGATTGTTGCACCGAGAGACGCTCTACAGTCCAGTATGAGGGAGATCTTGTAACATGTGTCAAGTGTTTGTCGAGTGTTTGTCTGACTTAAACTAAAGTAAAAAGTAAATATGAGACTTCAACTAGAGACTTTACTTTTTACTTTTAATACAAAGTAAAAGGTAAATATGAGACTTTAGAGTGTTTGTTGAGTTTGTCTAGTAACAAAATAATACAAAGTAAACAAAAAAGAATAATACAAAGTAAAAAGTAATAAATATTATGTCAGCTATAAACAAAAAAGAATAATACAAAGTAAAAAGTAAATATGAGACTTAAACTAGAGACTTTAGAGCTTGGGATTAAGTGACTCAGGTATTGCACTCAAGGAGTTATTCAAGGAGAGGTTTGCACCTCTTAAGATTTGATCACTTTCGGCTCTGCCTAGGATTTGGATCTTTTATTTAATGGTCATAATTAAGAGGGCTCTTGAAGGATAATAATTACACCAGCTGGTTCACAGCTCAAGAAGCGTCAATTAATGAGATAGGTTTTTATAGAGAAGATTCCCTTGATGTATTTAAACAATTTAAGAAGTAATGGAAAAGCAATGAAGTTTTTTGCGTGCCTGGGCATTTTTCTGTGTAGAGCGTTGAACCAACTTTTTGGATCCCCATATATTGATGCAATTTTTGAATTATGAAAGTGAAAAGAAACCATTGAATTTGACATATTGTCTGTCTACATGTTACATGTTATTGAGTTCTAGACATACAACAGTAATGTTGTTGCGCAAATATGCAGTGTTGTTTTTCTTTTCATGTGTGAACAAATCTACAGTATCGCTTTTTCTTTTATAGTTAATATGTGAGAGGATACTGTTGTTAATATGTGACAGTGAATAGTTTCCTCAAAGCCTCCCAAATTGCTGGAGAAGGAACATCTAGTTGGACGTAGCTTCTAGTTCACGCTCCATAAACTACTCTATGACAAAATTACAACATAGTTACCTATATTGACCTTTCTCCAGATACCTGACAAGTCTATTAAAGGTCGTTGCTCAGTTCTACTTGGTGCATTACTTGCTTGAAATAATACTTTAGCAAATCTATCTGGTACGGCCGCTAACATGCAAATAATTTCTCAAAAATTTAATCGGAAATGGAATTTCACAACGTTCCCCAAACGAGTTAGATTGTGATCGAAGCAGGGTAACCAACCAAACAACTTCACGAACTTCACCTAGATTGTGAACCAAGTCTAATTAGTATACAAAGAAATTCAACTTTGCTCATTTGAAAATTCAACCCAAAGCACCATCGTTGTTGATTACAATGGCTCATTAGCCTCAAAATCTGAGGGCTCCCAAGATAGTCAATTGCAACAACTAATGCAACTAGATTTTACCATTCAAACAAAGGGACCCCTCATTTTACGCTATTCCAATATGAAAACAGCAAAGAAAATGTAGTTTTTTATCAGATTTGTTTTTGTTATGATTGTGATTTATGTAGGTTGAAGTGTGATCACCACTCTTGATCTGTAATTTATGAGCTAGTTAGATTGTAGTGTTTGAATAAATTAAGTATTTTTAGAAGTAAGTTAGAATTTATATGGCACTTAGCTATCAAAGGTAACCCCTGGTCTGATGATTTATTCCATGAGGGAGATGGTGGGAAACAGACACATGGTGCGAGGATTTCTGCTTTACTCAACATCAAACATTTTGGTTTAGGATCGTTATCCACGTGTACAAGACTTGAGTTCTACTGTCTTATTCCTTTATCTTTACTTGTTTCCCAATATAGTCTAGAGGATTCTTAGTTTAGTTGTGAAGTGGAATTCATTGTTCACATTGAAGTATCCTGGATGATTCTGCTCATGACCCCAAAAGTCAATGTAGCAACTAGTGTTGACATTTACATTTATACAGCAAAACTTCAACCCATCATGATTTTGCCCATGATTTACTAAAACTATTCCATCATGGACATCTTTATTTTTTTTAAGCTCATGATATAGGATTTATCTTTGAAGAGAGCGTTATCATTTCTATGGATACGAATTACGCTTGAAAATTAGTCAAAGAGCAGGCCCCATATAAATCTAGTACAGCCACTCGGTTATCATTGTTCCAAATGCTTGAGCAAGGGTAAACATCATATACCAAAACGAGTTATCAGGCTTTTAGGTACTCATGGATGAGGATGAATTTGCTGAAGGACAGGGCACTGCAAAGGTACTTTGATGCATGTTTTCAAAAAGGAGACAACTTAATGAAATATTATCCGAGTTGTCTGGTCCCCACTTCAACTTTTTGTAATTTCCTCCAGAAGATTTTACAAGCAATATTCTAAGCCCATTAATGGTAAAGTAATGACAATAATCACTACCCTTTCATGATGACCAATAAATTTATATATAGTCATTGAAAGATAGTGAACGTCAGATCACCAGCACTGGTTATTGTAAAAAACTATTACAAAAAACATTTTTGATGTAACAAATATAAGAGAATTTTTAGGATAAAGATCTTGAGGACCTACAATTGGACTGTCTGCCATTAAAGATCAGTGGTATTGGCCTTTGAATTTAAGGCGCAATCGTGCTTGGAAATTATAACTTCCAAGACATTACATGTGTTTTAGCATACAGTGATGGAGCAACCACTTTATATTTGTAAGCAAACCGTTGCATAATAAATAACCAACCATCTGATCGAAAGATTGAATCATCTATATATAAATATATATCGTCCTCCATTTTGAATGTTTTGCTACAGTAATGTTAGGACAAATTAGTAACTTAATAAATTTAGTTTTGGGGTAAACATTTAAACATGCCAAGAAATATGACAACGTAAAGTAAGGAATAATATCCAGATTGGTACAGGGGAAAATAATTTTGCTACTTGACGCGACCTTATCGATCATGTCTAAATATAGAAAGAGATTCTCTCAAGTTGGAATCCACCTACGCTTATTGTTTATATCATGAATTTGCACATTAGTTATGGGCATATATATATATATATATATATTTTCATTGGAATATGTAATGTAAAATCTTTATGTATTTCTTTTCATTTTTTTAAGGATGGTACATAAGGTAAACCATCAGTCTGATTACTCGGTCATTAAGTGAATCTTTACATAACTACTAGGGAATTTGATCCAGAAACTTGCCATTACATTACAGCACTCACTCAACCACTTAAACTAACCCACAACCCATATATATCCATATAAATATATAAATATAAATAAAATAGTAAACTAATTAATGTTGAACAACCCTATCGTGCACTTTCTATATGTTGAGAAGATGGTCCTCGTACCACAAAGTGAGTTATCAAATACCAGAACTTGGAACTGATCTGTTTTTCTGAATAGAAAACCGATACCCTGTGTCCATACTGGCTTCAGAATATTGCAATGGTGACTTGGCCCTTTATGTTGAGTATTTAATATAAATATATAAGCAGAATTATTGATATTGATTGTCAATAAGCAATACCAATTGTGAATGTTATGAATGTTACTCATTAAATCAGTACAGCACTACTGGTATATCTATTATAGAAGCATAATTAGAGTATGAATATTTGATACTAATAAAAAGAACTCCAATACCAATAAAACAATAAAATATTTACTTATCACTACATAATAAATGTACATGTATATAATAAAGTTAGATGTATATAATATTCTTAATAGAATGTTATTCCCGCGATATTGCCAACTACATAAAGTCCTCCACTGCTATTGCCAACTGCAGAAAGGGAAATGTAAAAAATGCTTGTTTTTACATGCACTTGTCCTTTTACTATCTCATATTCAATTCGCGCGATTTATAGGAAATTGACAGAAAGGGAGACTCTACTGTAACCGCTTAATGTTTCAACGAGGCACTGAAGAGGAAGAAGATTAGAGGAAATCATCGTCAAACCCACCAATACTTTCCATGTTTCATGGATGATAAAAATGAGAAATCTCGACTTTCTAGCATAAGGACTCAAGGTTCATGTATACAGGTTTTATCAATTAAGAAACCAATAGAAAAAGATCAAAATTTCTTTAAAATATAAAGTTAAAATGGATTTATAGTGTTTTTTTATAGTAATACTCATTTCTTTTAAATATTTAAATTCTCAATATCTATGTATCTTAATTATGATTTTTGCAATGTTTTTTACTAAAATATATTCTATTACAAAAAATAAATATTATTAAAAACAAAAAACAAATATTGACATTAAAACATTATATTTTTATTATAACTATAAGTATTTATATTTTAAATTTTGAGATGGATTATCTATGTTTTTCCTATATTACACGACGATGAGACAACTATACTATAAGATAATTCTTCCAAATTCCAAATAAACAAATATATATAAAAAAAAAACTAATAATTAATACATGGCTACAACTTCAATGGCTATAGTAATTGATTATATTACTCTAAACATAAAAAACAACAATTATAATCTCTTTATCATTAAATATGAAAATTAATATAATAAATTTAATAAATAATATAAATACATTTATGTAATCATATAAATGGATTTAATAATGATATTTATGTTGGTCCCGAATATGACTACTCTAAACGTTCAAAAGCATGGGCGTCCCAACATCTATGGGAGATTTGACCATAATAGGCCATTAAACATGATGACATCCTCGAGATGACCACTTTAATAGAAATAGGAGCTCGTATGGGCTACTACCTTACAATAGGGTTTGGTATTCACTTGTCAAACATTTTGTGGGACTTAAGAAACATTACGCAACACTCACCATTTTTATTAGGGTTAAATGGCAATTCAGAGTTTTTATGTTCATGTTATAACTAGCAATTATCCCAGAAGGTGCAAAGGAACGCCGAAAGGAAAAGAAAAAAAGGAAAGTAAAGTAGATGTGATGAAGTGAAAAAAAGAGCAGTAAAAGAACAAGGGAACTTGATTATCATTGTTCCTTAAATATTGATACCAATACTCCACTCTACAAAGTATGAAATCCTATTGGGACTATTTACATGCCTTTATACCCCTAGTTCTATCATAGAGCTATTCTTCCTCGGTAAGGACACTCTAGAAAGCATGCACATATAAAATTTCATTTGATCATGCACATACACAATTTCATTTTTGTCATTCCAAGTAGGAGGCTCTATTTTTCTCATTTTATAAAAAAAATTAGACTTTTTTTTTTTTAATCCAACTTCCAAATCTATCCTCTTATAATTTAAACCCCTCTACTTGCAATCTATTCAAAGTTGAAATTCACGACCTTCACAAGTTCAAAACTTAACTACTTTTTAAAATTTTGTTAGTACAAATCAAGTTAAGGAACCAACTTCTTCCCCATTTAGAAGAAAACATAGAAAGAACATAGTCTATATATTTACAAACAACGTAGTAAAATTAGTGTGTATAGAACATATAATAAAACGATAAGACATTTTACTGAAATTCATGACATGATGACTATTACAGAGAATACATTAAAAATTGAATAACCTCTTACCAAGGGAAGATATTCATAACCCCCTTCGGCGTGCCCCTTCTCCCTACAATGTCTTTCAACTATTGTTATTAAAAGTCTTCTTCTTTGCAAGCCCCTGCAATCAGAGCAAAGGTAATAACATTTTCCATCTCCCCTTGCCTCTAATGCCCCTCTAAACTGAGCAAGATTCCTTGCATTTTCATTCATAGTGACAAGTAATTGTCTTACCTACACCATACCAAACATCAACTTGTCAAATACATTAGATATAAGTATATTTCTAAATACAGTATATTATATACCAATTTCTATAAAGAAAAACATGAACACTGAAGTTTTCATTGATGCCAACAAGTGTTGTGCAATGGCCTTTGATTTACTCACAAGGAGACCTTGATAGTTTGGGCATTGGAACACTAGGTGGCCCAAATGGTCCAAATGAAAGCTGTCCTTGATGCATGCTTACCTTTTATGAATTTACCAGATGATTGTTGAGTATGACTCTCTCTAGTTTTGGATATGGTTGATAAAGAAAGTATTTAGGAAACACTTGTTGTTGGTATTTGATTGTATGGCTTATATTATTGGACAAACATACAAGAAAAAACAAGAACAAGGGCGGCAGAACCATGTGACATAGTTGAAGCTCACAATTCAAGTGTTGAAGAATCCAAGGCAATCACAAGCATAACTGGAAGATCTTGGATACTACTGATGTGGTTTTCAATTCTGATTTTGGGTTTAATAGAACTATAGAAAAAAGAAGAGGTTTAATTAGTAATTAATATATAATCATCATATGCAAATCCTATAAAAACAAGTAAGTATAACTAATTAATCACATGAAATATATGTAGCAATGCTAAATTAAAAAAAAAAAAATTAAATTAAATTTCGTTCAAATGTGCATGTTAAAAAAAAACCTAAATTTTTTTTTCTTAACATATAGACAAAAAAATATAAAAATACTAACCTTGCAAGTTCAAAATCCGAGCTATGTAGAATATCCGAGCTCAAACAATCACCTCGCAAGTTCAAAATCCCGGCTCAATCAATCACTGCGAACCTTATCGCAACTATAGCAAATGTGTCGAAAATTGTCTTAAAGTATGTATTTATAGATGCAAATGTAAGCTCTCTTAACAAATATTGACAACTCTTCAACTAATTAAGGAAATAACTGATTTCTCATTGAGAGCTTCGGGAATGGTCCATAACTCCTTCAACGGTTCTCTATCTTGATCTGTGAAACAATTGAAACATAGCCAATAGAAGCTTGATGGAAGCTGGGCTATAAAGACTTCTATTTGGTCCCCAAACTCGCTAACTCAATCCCCTTCAATTTTACACCATCAAGTAAGAGAAAGCAGAGCTTGGAAGTGCCGTACAGGAATCAAAAGTAGAACAGGGAAATCTTCTACAGCAAGTCAATGGCTGGAGGTATGATCTACTTGGTATTCATATTTTGATTATGTATCAGAGTTTTATTCCGCATTTTCAGAGGCAGAAATTTTTTCTTACAGTTGGTATCAGAGCAAAATTTTATCTCTACCTTGATGTTTGGATTGCTCATGCATTTTATTGTTTAGTACATAATAAAGCCTTGATGAACTTACCAAGTTTCAGATCACTCATATTGTATGACAACCGAGCCCAACAATCACGTGAATCTACACGATTCCTAAAAGCCACGAGTTCTTAACCCGTGCACTACCCGTTCCAACCTGGTTCTTATCTTTGTGGTAACCTCAGTCCATCTTTCGTCCAGGTTTATATGTTTCCGAGTTTCTTTTTAGATAGTTTTGTTCCTTTTCAAGGATTAGTTTTCTTTGGGGACTAATAAACTGAGATTGCCACAGAGGCAAAATCTCTGCAAACAACTCCAACGTCTGCGTGAACGAAACCGAACTCACAGCATTTCCTCAGCAAATCAAATGCTGTATTAATTGCTTTGCTATAGAAAACTAAATTATTTCATTAAAACATGAATACACAAACACCTTCTACAGTGAGATATTCACTAATGCAAGCTCTTCAAATTGTTATGGCATTCATGCATGTAAATATAGCCGTGAGTCCTAGAAGCTTTAATCTATCTCAGCCGAGGGTTTATTATGCCCAGATCCACTGTTATGAAATATTTTAGCTTGTTGGAGATAAATACGTAATAGTTGCTTGCGACATGTTCTGGGAAAAGCACGTTTCCAGATCAGAAAAAGCATTGGTTCGACAGGATTTTGCTAGGAAACATATATCATTTTTTTTTATAAATTTTGTTGGTTTATAATTTTATTTTTATTTTTATCTCTGCATGGTGCTTGATAAAGTTTTATAAAAGGGTGTTAATTATGATTTTTTCCTAATCATTTGAATATATATATCATTTGCGATATAATGTTAACCTTTTGTTATATAAATTTTTTGTTTAATAAATTTATGAAATATAATGAGGTTATTAAAAAGGTATTGTTTATTAGTTTATATAACTATATTGGTTACCAATGCTACATATAAATGGGTTTTCGGGCATACTGATTCCTTAAATTTTAGTATTTCTTTTCCCATAACCATAGTAACTGCTATGGGGAAACTATTGAGATGGCTTCATATATCGATAGATTTAATCGCATCTCTTACATTTCCTGTTAGTACCAAGTTAATTTTATGCATAAAAGTAATAATGTCTAGTGATCTATATAATTTTAATTGATTAGAGAATAGCCACAACATCTCTAATTAAATAGTATTATATATTATGTTTGATTAAGATCACATAAAGAATATTTAGACATTAATTGTAATTAATTATACTGAATGTAATAAATTTTATCCCACAGGAATTTTTATTATATTTATGTAATTAATTAGGATAAAATATTGAATTATTCATAACTTACCCACAGGAATTATGAATTAATAGTTTTATCATAAAGAATATTTGAATCTGCTTGAATTAAAAATTTAGCCCACAGGCAATTTTTATGTCATTAGATTCAATCTTAAGGCATGAATTTACATTGGTAAAACATGAAAATTTAATTTGGTCTCAAATTTTAATGTAAGCATGTGATCTTTATTTTTATGCAGTTGTACAACCTGCAAATTTCTCTTAAATTCATTTTGATATCCCTAAAATTAAGGGAGATAACTATAAAGTCTAGAAGGAGAGAATTCTCCTTCATTTGGGATGGATGGACATAGATTATGCTATTAGGAAAAATGAACCACCAGCACTCACTGATACCAACACTGTAGAGGACATCACGCTTTATGAATGATGGGAACGATCTAATCATCTTAGCATGATGTTCATTAAGACTAAAATTTCAGCTGGTATTCGTGGTTCCATTGATCAGCATGAAAAGGTCCGAGACTTGCTGAAGGCCATTGATGATCAATTCATCACTTCAGAAAAGGCACTAGCAAGCACCCTAATCATGAAGTTCTCATCCCTAAGACTCACCAGTGTGAAAGGTGTGTGCGAGAACATCATGTAGATGAGGGACATTGTGGCTCAATTGAAGAAACTCGAGGTTGAAATATCGTAGTCTTTCCTGGTGCACTACATCCTAAACACCCTTCCTCACCAATATGGACCTTTCAAAATCTCATACAACACACATAAGGATAAATGGTCAATTAATGAACTTATGACCATGTGTGTTCAAGAGGAAGAAAGACTGGTAATGGAACTGGGAGAAAGTGCAATGCTGGCAATGCATAGGAAGGGCAAATCTCAAGCCAATAAGAAAGGGAAAGGTAAAGTACCTCCCCAAGCTAATATTAAGAAGGATTCCAAGTGTTTCTTCTGTAAAAAGAAGGGACACATGAAGAAGGAATGTGAAAATTTTCAGAAATGGCTTGCAGACAAAGGTAATACAATCTCGTTTGTTTGTTATGAATCTAATATGGTTAATGTGAATATTAACACTTGGTGGATTGATTCTGGATCAACAATTCACATTTCGAATTCCTTGCAGGGTTTGCAAAGCCTAAGGAAGCCAGTGGGAAGTGAGCAAAGCATCTTATCAGAAAACAAGATGGGCTCGCATGTGGAAGCTATAGGAACATGTTGTTTAACTTTAAGTAGTGGTTTTGTTTTAGAATTAGAAAAGACCTTTTATGTTCCAAGTTTTTCTAGAAACTTGATTTCAGTTTCAAGGCTTGTACCTTTTGGATATTCCTTCAACTTTTCAGAAATATCTTTCAGTTTATTTTATAAATCTGATTATGTTGGGAATGGTATTTTGTCTGATGGTCTTTACTGCATTAATTTACAAAACAATGTCACTTATGATTCAATGCATGTTAACAATGGCACTAAAGGATGTGTTATTAATGATGATTCCTCTAAATTATGGCACCGGAGACTAGGTCATATCTCCATAGAAAGAATTAAAATATTGGTAAATGAAGGGATACTTAATACTCTGGATTTTATTGATTTTGAGACTTGTGTGGATTGCATAAAAGGAAAGCAGACCAACAAGTTGAAGAAAGGTGCCAAATGGAGTTCAGACATATTAGAGATCATACATACTGATATATGTAGTCTAGACATGGACTCACATGGTCAGAGATACTTCATCTTTTTTATAGATGATTACTCACAATATATGTATCTCTACATGCTTCATAATAAGAACGAAGCATTAGATGCCTTTAAGATCTTTAAGGCTGAAGTAGAGAAACAATGCGGCAAGCAAATTAAGATCGTGAGATTTGATAGAGGTGGAGAATATTATGGTAGATACACAGAAGATGGACAAGCACCTGGGCCATTCGCAAAATTTCTTCAAGAGCATGGGATTGTTGCCCAATACACCATCCCTAATTCACCCGACCAGAATGGTGTAGCAGAAAGAAGAAACCGAACTTTATTGGACATGGTGCGGAGTATGTTTAGCAGCTCCAATCTTCCTAAATCCTTGTGGACTGAAGCACTTAAGACGGCAGTGTATATATTAAACCGAGTTCCAACCAAGGACGTCCCTAAAATGCCATTTGAATTATTGAAAGGTTGGAAACCAAGTTTGCGACATATGCGCATTTGGGGATGCCCGTCTGAAGTGAGAATATATAGTCCACAAGAAAATAAGCTGGACCCAAGGACCATTAGTGGGTATTTCATTGGATATGCTGAAAGGTCTAAAGGTTGCATATTTTATTGTCCATCTCACGGCACTAGGATTGTGGAATCAAGAAATGCAAAATTTCTTGAAAATGACTTGATCAGTGGGAGCGATCTAACCAGGGACATAGTTTCCGAGAAGGATCATTCAGAATCTCAGCCTTCCACCTCAAGTGATAGATTGGTTATTGTTCACAGCACCCCTCAAGTACAAACTGGTGTTGAACAACCAATTGTTGAAGTTCCACAAGCTGGTGACGGCATTCTAGTAGATCAGGTAGTTCAAGAGTTTCCAAGAACTTTTGAACAACGAGTTGAACCACATACTTCTCAAGAATATAGTGATACAACATTAAGAAGATCTACTAGACCAAGGAGATCAGCAATTCCTGATGATTATGTTATGTATCTGCAAGAATCTGACTATAACATTGGAGTCGAAAATGATCCCGAGTCCTTTTCACAAGCCATGAATTGCAAAGAATCAGAATTATGGTACGATGCCATGAAGAAAGAGATGAATTCTATGAAGAGTAACGAAGTCTGGGATCTTGTTGAGTTGCCTAATGGTGCAAAAGCCATTGGATGTAAATGGGCCTTTAAGACAAAGAAAGACTCATTGGGCAACATTGAGAGATACAAGGCTAGACTTGTTGCTAAAAGATTCACTCAGAAAGAAGGAATCGACTACACAGAGACTTTCTCTCTTGTATCTAAGAAAGATTCCTTGCGCGTTATTATGGCATTAGTATCCCATTTCGACTTGGAGTTGCATCAAATGGATGTGAAAATGACTTTTCTAAATGGAGATCTAGAGGAGGAGGTTTACATGAAACAACCTGAAGGATTCCCCTCTAGTGATGGTGAGCAATTGGTTTGCAAGCTCAAGAAATCCTTATACGGTTTAAAACAAGCATCCCACCAATGGTATTTGAAATTCCATAATGTAATTTCTTCTTTTAGTTTTGTAGAAAACATTATGGATCAATGTATATACCTGATAGTTAGTGGGAGTAAAATTTGTTTTCTTGTTTTATATGTGGATGACATTTTGCTGGCAACTAATGATAAGGGTTTGCTGCATGAGGTGAAACAATTTCTCTCTAAAAATTTCGATATGAAGGATATGGGTGAGGCATCTTATGTCATTGGCATTAAGATCCATAGAGACAGATTTCGAGGCATCTTGGGTCTATCTCAGGAAACCTATATTAATAAAATTTTAGAGAGATTTCGGATGAAGGATTGTTCACCAAGTATAGTTCCTATTGTGAAGGGTGATAGGTTCAATTTGAATCAATGCCCGAAGAACGACCTTGAAAGGGAACAAATGAAGAACATTCCATATGCTTCTGTTGTCGGAAGCCTAATGTATGCTCAGGTCTACACAAGACCTGACATTGCATTTGTTGTGGGAATGTTGGGACGATATCAGAGTAATCCAGGTATAGACCATTGGAGAGCTGCAAAGAAAGTAATGAGGTATCTTCAAGGAACTAAAGACTACATGCTTATGTATAGACGGACGGACAATTTGGAAGTAATTGGCTACTCAGATTCTGACTTTGCTGGATGTGTTGATTCACGCAAATCAACATTAGGATACATTTTTATGATGGCCGGTGGAGCTGTATCATGGAGGAGTGCCAAGCAGACCTTGATTGCCACTTCCACTATGGAAGCCGAGTTCGTCTCCTGTTTTGAGGCTACTTTACATGGTGTATGGCTTAAGAGTTTCATTTATGGGCTTAGAATTATGGATTCTATCTCTAAGCCATTGAGAGTGTATTGCGACAATTCAGCTACTGTTTTTATGGCTAAAAACAACAAAAGTGGGAGTCGAAATAAACACATCGACATTAAGTATTTATCCATAAGGGAACGTGTTAAAGAAAAGAAAGTGGTCATTGAGCACGTCAACACTGAGTTTATGATCGTTGATCCTTTGACTAAGGGCATGCCACCATTTAAATTCAAGGATCATGTAATGAATATGGGACTTGGTTCCATTATGTAGTTTCTCACTGTATGGACAATGTTATTTTTAATGAAATTCTTAATTACTATGTTGTTTTTTCTCATACATATGTGCACCTTAATTTAATTTGAGAAAATTCATCTATGAGAACCAAGAATAAACATAAGGTTTATTTATTAAGAAATTGTTGCCACATAAATTAAAATAACAATAAATACATAGTAATACATGGAAGGTAATACTTGTCATAAGAGGACTTATCGCCATGATTCTTGTATCTATTACTTAATACAGATTGTCAATAGGTTTTAAAATCAGACATTAAGTTTGGAAGTATGGACCAAGTGGGAGAATGTAAGCTCTCTTAACTAATATTGACAACTCTTCAACTAATTAAGGAAATAACTGATTTCTCATTGAGAGCTTCGGGAATGGTCCATAACTCCTTCAACGGTTCTCTATCTTGATCTGTGAAACAATTGACACATAGACAATAGAAGCTTGATGGAAGCTAGGCTATAAAGACTTCTGTTTGGTCCCCAAACTCGCTAACTCAATCCCCTTCAGTTTTACACCATCAAGTAAGAGAAAGCAGAGCTTGGAAGTGCCATACAGGAATCAAAATTAGAACAAGGAAATCTTCTACAGCAAGTCAATGGCTGGAGGTATGATCTATTTGGTATTCATATTTCGATTCTGTATAAGAGTTTTATTCCGCATTTTCTGAATCAAAAATTTTTGGTTACAGCAAATGCATGAGTTGACCCACGTAAAAAGACAAGAGCATAGCAAATGTGTCAAAAATTGTCTTAAAGTATGCGCGTAAAAAGACAAGAGCCGTTGGAAGCTGGCATTGGTTTGGAGGGTGTGCAAAGATAACTTAAAAAAAGGTCAATATTGCCACGGTTTTTCTACCATGATAAAAAAAAATGAAAAGACATCTTAAATTTCATTGTATTAATCCACTAATGTTCAAAATGTTGAAATATTTCATGGAAAAATCAATTTCTTGTATTCTAGTAGGAGAAGAGATTGATGAGAGCTGTTGTAATCTTTATGTTCTGAATAATAAGATAACTTACACCATTACTGTGGATTTTTCCTTCTCAAAGATTTTACCACGTAAATCTCTGTATACATATTTTATGTGTTTGCCATTATTTGTTTTCTAGTTTAATATCTTCCAGCTGCATATTATTTTTTGTGGCAGCTTGATCCAACAATATGCTTGAACAAGTTGTAAACCTAGCTGAGACATATAACCACATTCATTCACATTCAGTGATTTTAAACTGTAAAACTACCGTGTTTTATTCACTGATTTTAAACTGTAAAACTATAGAGAAGATTCCCTTGATGTATTAAAACAATTTAAGTAATGGAAAAGCAATGAAGTTTTTTGCGTGCCTGGGCATTTTTCTGTGTAGAGCGTTGAACCAACTTTTTGGATCCCCATATATTGATGAAATTTTTGAATTAAGAAAGTGAAAAGAAACCATTGAATTTGACATATTGTCTATCTACATGTTACATGTTATTGAGTTCTAGACATACAACAGTAATGTTGTTGCGCAAATATGCAGTGTTGTTTTTCTTTTCATGTATGAGCAAATCTACAGTATCGCTTTTTCTTTTATAGTCAATATGTTATGTCGTAGCTTCTAGTTCACGCTCCATAAACTACTCTATGACAAAATTACAACATAGTTATCTATATTGATTTTTCTCCAGATACCTGACAAGTCTATTAAAGGTCGTTGCTCAGTTCTACTTGGTGCATTACTTGCTTGAAATAATACTTTAGCAAATCTATCTGGTACGGCCGCTAACATGCAAATAATTTCTCAAAAATTTAATCGGAAATGGAATTTCACAACGTTCCCCAAACGAGTTAGATTGTGATCGAAGCAGGGTAACCAACCAAACAACTTCACGAACTTCACCTAGATTGTGAACCAAATCTAATTAGTATACAAAGAAATTCAACTTTGCTCATTTGAAAATTCAACCCAAAGCACCATCGTTGTTGATTACAATGGTTCATTAGCCTCAAAATCTGAGGGCTCCCAAGATAGTCAATTGCAACAACTAATGCAACTAGATTTTACCATTCAAACAAAGGGACCCCTCGTTTTACGCTATTCTAATATGAAAACAGCAAAGAAAATGTAGTTTTTTATCAGATTTATTTTTGTTATGATTGTGATTTATGTAGGTTGAAGTGTGATTACCACTGTTGATCTGTAATTTATGAGGCAGTTAGATTGTAGTGTTTGAATAAATTAAGTATTTTTAGAAGTAAGTTAGAATTTATATGGCATTTAGCTATCAAATGTAACCCCTGGTCTGATGATTTATTCCATGAGGGAGATGGTGGGAAACAGACACATGGTGCGAGGATTTCTGCTTTACTCAACATCAAACATTTTGGTTTAGGATCGTTATCCACGTGTACAAGACTTGAGTTCTACTGTCTTATTCCTTTATCTTTACTTGTTTCCCAATATAGTCTAGAGGATTCTTAGTTTAGTTGTGAAGTGGAATTCATTGTTCACATTGAAGTATCCTGGATGATTCTGCTCATAACCCAAAAAATCAATGTAGCAACTAGTGCTGACATTTACATTTATACAGCAAAACTTCAACCCATCATGATTTTGCCCATGATTTACTAAAACTATTCCATCATGGACATCTTTATTTTTTTAAGCTCATGATATAGGATTTATCTTTGAAGAGAGCGTTATCATTTCTATGGATACGAATTACGCTTGAAAATTAGTCAAAGAGCAGGCCCCATATAAATCTAGTACAGCCACTCGGTTATCATTGTTCCAAATGCTTGAGCAAGGGTAAACATCATATACCAAAACGAGTTATCAGGCTTTTAGGTACTCATGGATGAGGATGAATTTGCTGAAGGACAGGGCACTGCAAAGGTACTTTGATGCATGTTTTCAAGAAGGAGACAACTTAATGAAATATTATCTGAGTTGTCTGGTCCCCACTTCAACTTTTTGTAATTTCCTCCAGAAGATTTTACAAGCAATATTCTAAGCTCATTAATGGTAAAGTAATGGCAATAATCACTACCCTTTCATGATGACCAATAAATTTATATATACTGTAAAAGTCATTGAAAGATAGTGAACGTCAGATCACCAGCACTGGTTATTGTAAAAAAACTATTACAAAAAACATTTTTGATGTAACAAATATAAGAGAATTTTTAGGATAAAGATCTTGAGGACCTACAATTGGACTGTCTGCCATTAAATATCAGTAGTATTGGCCTTTGAATTTAAGGTGCAATCGTGCTTGGAAATTATAACTTCCAAGGCATTACATGTGTTTTAGCATACAGTGATGGAGCAACCGCTTTATATTTGTAAGCAAACCGTTGCATAATAAATAACCAACCATCTGATCGAAAGGTTGAATCATCTATGTATATCGTCCTCCATTTTGAATATTTTTCTACAATTAATGTTAGGACATTAGTAACTTAATAAATTTAGTTTTAGGGTTAACATTTACACATGCCAAGAAATATGACAACGTAAAGTAGGGATTAATATCCAGATTGGTACATGGGCAAAATAATTTTGCTACTTGATATCGATCATGTCTAAATATAGATTGATGTCGATCATGTCTAAATATAGAAAGACATTCTCTCAAGTTGGAATTTATGGAGGCTTATTATTTATATTATGATTTTTTTTTCATTGAAATATGTAATGAGAAATTTTTATGTACTTCTTCTTATTTTGAGAATAGTACCTAAAGTAAACCATAGATCCTATAATTATTTTACAATACTCAATCACTTAAACTAATCCAACTTAAACTAATCCAACTTAAGATCATATTTATATATATAGACATAGATAAAATAATGAACCAATTATTGTTAAAAAACCTTATCTTGCACATTGTGAGAAGATAGTCCTCGTCCACAAACTGAATTATCAAATACCAGAACTTGGCTTCAGACTAGAAAACCGATACCCTCTGTCCATACTGGCTTCAGACTATTGCAATGGTGAGTTGGCCCTGTATGTTGACTACTTTAATATAAACATATAAGCATAATTATTGAGATTAATGGTCAATAAGCAATACCAGTTGTGGATATTAAAAGACTCATTAAATCGGTACACTACTGTTATCTATATTATAGAAGCATAATTAGACTATGAATATTTGATCCTAATAAAAAAACTCAAATACCAATAAAACAATAAAATATTTACTTATCACTATATAATAAATGTACATGTATATAATAAAGTTAAATGTATATAATATTCTTAATAGAATGTTATTCCCGCGATATTGCCAACTACAGAAAGTCCTCCACTGCTATTGCCAACTGCAGAAAGGCAAATGTAAAAATGCTTGTTTTTACATGCACTTCCCCTTTTACTATCTCATATTCAATTCGTGCGATTTATAGGAAATTGACAGAAAGGGAGACTTTACTGTAACCGCTCAATGATTCAACGAAGCACTGAAGCGGAGGAAGATTAGGTGCTTCGTGGATTTTTCAATGAAATTGATCGTCAAATCCACTGATACTTTCCATGTTTCATGGATGATGAAGATGATAAATCTTGACTTTCCTACCAGAAGGACTCAAGGTTCATGTATACAGGTCTTACTAATTAAGAAACCAATAGAATAGATTAAAATTTCTGTAAAATATAAAGTTAAAAATGAATTTATAGTTTTTTTTTTTAATAATACTCATTTCTTTTAAATATTTAAATTTTTATTATCGATGCATCTTAATTATTATTTTTACAATGTTTTTTACTTAAAATAATCATTAGTAAAATTATTTTACTATAAAAAAATAAATATTATTAAAAATAAAAAACAAATATTAATATTAAAACATTATATTTTTATTACAATTATGGATATTTAAATTTTAGAATTTGGGGTGGACTAGTATCTATATTTTTCCTACATTACACAATGATAAGACAAGTATACTATAAAATAATCCTTCTAAATTCCAAATAAACAAATATATAAAAATAACTAGTAATTAATACATAACTGATAACTATAGTAGTTGATTATATTACTCTATACATAAAAAAAAAAAAAACAATTATAATCTCTTTATCATTAAATATTAAAATTAATATAATGAATTTAATAATTTATATAAATAAATTTATATAATCATATAAATGGATTTAGTAATCATATGTATGTTGGTCCCAAATATGACTATTCTAAACGTTCAAAAACATGGGCGTCCGAACATCTATGGGCGGTTTGACCATAATATGCCATTAAACATGATGCCATCCTCGAGATAACCACTTTAATAGAAATAGTAGTTCGTATGGGCAATTAATAAGCCTCCAATAGGGTTTGGTATCTACTTGTCAAACATTTTGTGTGGTATCCACTTGTCAAAGATTTTGTGGGACTTAAGAAACACTCACCATTTTTATTACACTACTACACCAAGGGGTCTTCTAAGACATATATTTAAGATAAAACTACCTTTTTGTCTTCAATATATATCTTCTTTTTAAATGTCTTAAAACAAAACGTATCTAATTAAAAAGTAAAAAAACAAAGGCTTTTTTCGAGGGAAACCTTCATTAATTGTGCACCACCTTCATCAACCATCAACCATGCCTCACCTCTTTCTTCTTTAACTTACGGAAAAACCATTTGGCCAACCGCATTGATTCACCTATCTACCAACCTACCTACTACATTTATCACCTAGAATGGCTGTCAATATTTTTGAGGTTATGGGGGTAGAGGTCAAAATATTGTTTCCTGCTGTAATTATATGGATCGAGAGGCAGAGAATGTGAAGTATTAGATCCATTGTTGAGAGAGTCGAATTCGTTGACGGTCTTAGAAAGCTCTCCGTTTCATGTAGAGGAGGAGTCGCCACTGTCTGAAGGAATCCACGTTGCCTGAAATTGCAGTTGCTGTACACAATTGATTGTTGCTTTCTCTGTTTAGGAGATTGCTGCTTGCTTGAAGGGCGTAAGATTTGCTTGAAGGACGTGAGGTCGCCGCTAATTAGAGTACCGATGTGCTTTGAGAAGTTGCATGGAAGCCGCTACAAGCCGTGAAGGAAATCAGGCGAGGTCTGCGAGAGATAGACTTGAATCCATCTGCATGAGAGTGGAAAGCTCGGTTTCAGATACATCAGAAAGACTCAAAAATCCGGGGACCACCGCAAGTCCAATCTTTAAGGTATTTTTTCTTTAGATCCAAGCCGATTCTTTATTGCTCCTATGCGTGTTGGTATTAGACCCCAGAATTGGTCTTCATCAAGTGAATAAAGCCGATGATGTTGATGTAAAGCAAGGAGGTTCCATGAGATTTGAAAGGGCCTGGTGGTGAGACAACCATTTTTCGTGTTAGAGGGGCATTATGAAATCAGAGAGTTGCAGAATTTTGCTATGGACGCGAGTAGAGTGATAAGACTCGCTGGAATTGAAATGGGCATTCCTTACTTCATGTGTTTGGGTTTGCTCCCTCCCGAAGGATTTCTTCTCTTGGTTTTAATCATACTTCCTCCCTGCAAGTTGAGGACCAACCTTACCAGGCTTAGGCATTAAGTTCCTAGGTTGTAAATCCCACACAGCCGATGATTTCTGCTAAGGAGCCTCGATCCCCACGGTCCACCCAATTGCCAGAGTGATCTTAATTAGAGTTATTTCAACCTAGATCTTAGTAAGTCACACTATACCATGATTTGCATTTTGTGTATAATCATTTATTGGTTAAATAATAACAAAGAATGGTAACAATTGTTATGTTTTGTATTTATTGCAAACTCTATCTCAATTTGAAGGCGTTCTCCCACAAAGGAAAGGTATGTCGTTGCAAATCTCTGAGTACTCTGCCGATTACTTAGCTAGCAGTCTTAAAATTTGTTTCTGTTTGAAGTTTGTATGGGTTTTCCAAGCCTCATGAAAACTTGTATTGCCCCATTAGAGGAAAGGTGTTTTTGCAGTCTCTAGGTGTTTTCAAAGCCTGCTAGGTGTTGCTATATGTATTGCCCCATTAGAGGAAAGGTGTTTTTGTAGTCTCAACCATATTTGGGTTTTGGTTATCAGAGGCATCTTTGGGTTTTGGTTATAAGGATCGATGATTCTTCTTCGCAAATTGATCCAGCTGCTCTAGATGAGTTTGAGCTTCCTAACGGAAGGGGTTACGAAATTTTAAACTCTCTTTGTTTATGGCTCTACTTCTGCCTCTTGCCTTATCTCTCCCTCTGTGGCTTCGGGTTCTGCTTGTATCTCTTGTTTTGCATTATCTTTATGCCTTCTTTGTTCTACTTTTTATGTATCCTACAGAGCTCACCTTGAGTCCGTCACCCATTGTAGAGTGGTGGTAACTTTGGTAATTATGTACAAACTTTTCTATGACGATGTATTTTGGTGAATAGTAGGACTTCTGCAAAGCATTTTCACAATTTATCCTAGCCTTCTTTGGCCGTGACATAGATTGCAACTTCCCTATCTACTGTGTCTTTCGTTTGTTTCCGACATATTTCCTGTTTTTATCGGGCCAAGTCCACCTGAGCGTTCAACTTGGCTTCATTTTGTTTACTTTGCTTTAACGTAGCTTGGATTTATTCTTGCTCGATGCTCAGCTTTTCTACTTGCTAAGAAATGAATCAATAAAATTAATTTATTTTGAAGGGTTTGCAATATATTCTTTTAAGGTCTCCTTAGAGATCCTTGGAGTTATCCTGATTGTAGTCCATTTACCTCTAAAGATCTCCTCCAGTTCACACATCCATAATAGGTCAAGGTGAGATCATGTCTCTTAATGCAGGGAGAAAACATCTTTCTCTTACCTTCTCTGCAGTTAGGTGCAAACGTTTGCAATTATATACAAATATGGTTATATATTTTGAAACATACATGCTTGCAAATTGGCAGTTTTCCAGAGCTACATTGTTACAGTGGCTCTCCCTCTCACTCAGCCTAGGAAGATCCTCAGGTGCATATTTTTTATTTTCTTACCACTTTTTTGGTTCATCCATACTTAACTGGAACTCATATAGTCCTACTTTATCATCTTTGATATTGTTTAAGTAGGTGAGGAATTGAGTGGCATTACTTGAAAATTCTAAGATGTCCAGCCAAGAAAAGCACATAAAAAAAATGGACTAGACAAGGAAAACCTATCTCTGATCCCAGAGTTAGTCTGATTTAACTTTTTTGTAGTACCCAGAGTCTGTCTTTTTCTTACTCATTTATATATTTACATTCTTACCAACTGATATCTCTAATCTTCTAGTTTTCACAATCAGTCTTGGCAACTCCCACAAAATGTTACTGGTTGTACTTTTTGAGTCCCATTGACCTACTTTTCCTTGTCAAATGTGGACATTCATAAAATTATCTTATACCTAGTATTTGGCATGTAATTGTAAACAAAAGCCAAAAGGTAGTTGAGACAGCTCCAATCATCGAATCAAAGTAATTTTGCAATCAGATAAGTAGTTAAAGAAGTTTCGTTCATTAGTAGTAAAGTAAAGTTGATAGTCCCAGTAGTATTAATTAACTGTTCTTAGAATGGTCTTTTTGGATTAAGTTCTAACATGTTCAGCTGTAGAGGTAGCAGTTGTGCTTTTGAATTTTGCATCTGATAGGACAATTTCCAAGAAGAAAAAAGCAACCCTCTCTTGCTAAATAAATTATTATCAAATGCCTAACTTTTCTTCCAAACTCTACAAACAAAAATACAAGATGTCTCATACTCACTAAATCTACATTAGGAACATCAAGTCCACATGCAACAACATCTATTGTGACCAATGCTGAAAACTTCCCTTCACGAAAACCAACTAGTGTCCTCTCTCGTTGATGCTGAGAGATATCACCATGTAAGGCCTCACAAGCTACAGTATTACCCAAACCCAATGACACATCATCAACATCTCACTTTTTTTGAGTGAAAACTATTGTCCTCCCACCTTTTCCAAAAACCTGTAAGCAAATTCAAAACAAGTATTAGCAAAGATTGAATCTTGGATCATTCCATACGGGTGAGTCTTTCCTAATTACTTGAAAGTCTTATATTAGATAGAATTTCAACATGAATGAAAAACATAGAACACCACATGCCATAATCACTATAACAAACTAATCTTCAAGAAACATAACATGTTTCTCGAAAATTATTTAGCTTTAGAAAGTTTGTGTATGTAAATACAACCATTTTTAATTTTACAAATAATTAATGGTATATAGAAAATAGGTGTAAGGATGGTACTAAATAGGAGGCTGGAAATTAATTCTTTACCTTGCAAACAAAATGAATAAACAATTTAAATGTGTTTTTTCATTGTATTGTTACTCATGTAATTTTTACATATAACTGGGGAATTTTCCACATCTTCACAAAACAGAACCCTACTTCAATAAGTTTTCATATGCTGAGAGACCACAAATCACAGGGGGGTCAGTTGGTAGGCAATATCCTATCATGTACATTCATATTGGGGAATAAACTATGATACATAAATGAGAAAATATATTTCCTTGTATTAAGGGGCCAAGGGGGCTTAATTATGTTATATGGCAATACAAATATTTAGGGTATATTTTATTACATTTCGTGCAGAAGTGATGGAGGGGAGGCAGAGGAAAAATCAGGGGATAAGGGAACGATGCATTGAGTTTGATGGACAAGGGATACTCAATTGGGATGTAGGATGGTTGATGCTAGTACTCTATTGAAGGGTTGTTATGTTTCTCATGTGCTTGGTGTTAAATTTTGAGCATTAATTCACAATACTCTTGGATCTTTACTGAGAGAATAACATATATAGTATATCAATGCATAACAATCACAATAAGCATGACAAGCATCACAAGAATCAAAAGCATGAGAGACAAGATACACAGAGTTTTTGTGGGGAAAACCCTAAGGTGAAAAATTCCACAACTTCCTCAGAGATAGAGAGAGCAATGGCTCAACCAAAGTACAACCAAAATACACTTGAGATAGTCTCCTAGTAGCAGATGATCCTCCTCCTCACTAGTGCACCACTTTCTGAGTGAGAGAGATATGACTTTCCGAATGATCCAAATAGAGATCTCCTGATATCTATTTATACTTAACCTGTTTTTCCAGTTACACTATGGGGCCAACTTGTCTAGCTAGATACATCCACAATATAATATATATTTCAGGGTTGACCCCACACATGGTGGTCTAATAACCCATCAGCAAGTACACACACTTGCGACACTTGTCAATCCACATGACGACACTTCCATATAGAGGAATAACACATCTCTTATAAGGGTACAATAAATATATATAAAATACATAGATGAAATACATTCCGAAGTTACATATACATCAACACTCCCTCTTAACTAGGAAGGTATTTCTCGACACAGTTCTGCTAGACAAGTCTTCTTCTCGGGATCATTGTCATTGATGCATCGTCATCATCATCGTCACTGCTGCTACTATCTAAACCAATCTCTGACTCTACTCATCATAGGAAGTTCTACAGAGCCAGTCCTTTTTCATACTGGATGTAGGCCCACCACCTGTAGGTCTTCATCATCTGTGCGAACGGTCTGATAGAGGTGGCCTCTCAGGACTAATTTTATGTGCGGATGCAATACCGGAAAGAGTATCACAGGAACATTTATGTGCCTAAGCACGACTGGCAAGATCTCCCAAGACTGATTACATGCATCTCCTCGACAATACCTTTAAAGAGCATCCTAGGAACATTTATGTGCCGCATCACGACTGACAAGATCTCTAAAGAGCATCCCAGGACTTATTACGAGCACACAACTCAACCTCTCGGATCTCTAGGATTGATTAAATGTGGATAGACAAAACCTTTAAAGAGCATCCCAGGAACATTTATGTGCCACAGCACGACCAACAAGATCTCTAAAGAGCATCCCAGGACTAATTACGAGCACATAGCTCAACCTCTCGGATCTCCAGGACTAATTACATGTCTCCGTAGTAATACCTCATCCCATGACTGATTACGAGCACATAGCTCAACCTATTGGATATCTGAGGACTGATTACATACTACATAGCAATACCGGAAAGAGAACCCTAGGAACATTTATGTGCCGCAGCACGACTGGAAAGATCTCCCAGGACTGATTACATGCTATTTGCACAACCTGCCACATATCATCTCTGACCTCCAAGTATCAACCTGATACTCATGATCCAACGGATCATCATCCTGATGCCCATGATCATACTGATCATCATCACTGTACCATCCTGGTACATATCATCTGAAGCAACATCCTGAAGCTCATCAGCATGATCAACCTGATCATACAATGCATCCACCTGATGCATACCAAGTATCTACCTGATACATATCATCATACATGATCCACCTGATCATAAAGTGTATCCATCTAATACAAATACAAATACATGATCCACCTGATCATACCTGATACATATCAACATACATGATCTACCTGATCATACAATGTATCCACCTCATACATATACAGATACATGGTCCAAGCATCCAACATGATGCATATACAAAATACGTACAAATGATCCAACTGATCATATCCAACATCCAACATGATGCATACATACATAAATGATCCAACTAATCATATCCAGCATCAACAAAATGCATACATACATACAAATATAAATGATCCAACTGATCATATCCAGCATCAACACGATGCGTACATACATACAAATATAAATGATCCAACTGATCATATCCAGCATCAACACGATGTGTACATACATACACATATAAATGATCCAACTGATCATATCCAACATCCAACATGATGCATATACAGAGCAGTAACTGAAGCATCGTCTTGATACTCATCATCCAGTGCTTACATCCACAGCCATGTGAAGGATCCTCCTTCCAACATGCTTGGAATGGCTTCGGCAAATGTGTCCATCACTTCTTCCTCGAAGTGTTGTCAATTTGAAGAACACCAAGCCTCTCCATGAAGTACTCAAACTTCACCCTGGCTAGTGGCTTCGTCAGCACATCTGCAATCTGCTCGTCCGTCGTAACATACAGGAGCTTCATGACTCATATCTGCACCATATCCCCGATATAGTGATATTTGATCTCTATGTGTTTCAACTTGTCATGAAACACTGGGTTCTCAGACAGCTTCACACAACTCTTGTTATCACAGAATATACCAGTAGCATCCAATGGGAGATCAAATAACTCAGACAGTAGCTTCCGTAGCCATACTGCCTCACAACTAGCTGAGTAGGCTGCAACATACTTTGCCTTAGATGTACTCAGTGCTACACAGGACTACTTCCTGCTAAACCAAGAGATCACACCTGATCCCATACTGAAGCAGCACTTAGATGTGCTCTTCCTATCTGCAGCACTGCATGTGCTCTTCCTATCTACAGCACTACTAGCCCAATCTGAATCAACATAACCCTACAGGTTAAAATTTTGATTCACTTCATACTTGAGCCCATAATCCACTGTACCCTTCAGGTACCTTAGAACATGCTTTACAGCAACCAGGTGAACACTCCTCGGATCTGTCAGGAACTAGCTCAATGTGTTCACACCAAAGCAAATATCCGGTCTCGTGTTCGTCAGGTACATCAAGGACCCAATCATTTGACAATACATAGAGACATCAATCGGCTCAAATGAAGCATCACATAGAAGCTTCAGATTCGATGCCATAGGTGTGGCCATGGCCTTGCAATCCATCATCCCGAATCTCTTCAAGATATCTACTGTGTACTTCCCTTGACCAAGGAAGATCCCACCTGCACTCTGCCACACCTCCATATCTAGGAAATAATGCATCATTCCCAAATCTTTCATATCGAACACAACAGCAAGCTTCCTCTTAGTATCTGCAATCAATCTGTCATCTCCTGTTACAAATAATTCATCCACATACAGGAGTAGAATCACAGGATTCCCTTCCTCAACCTTGTAGTAAAGGTTGGAATCCGCTTTACTCTTGGTAAAGCCCAAGCTAGATAGAAAACTGTCCATCCTACCATACCAAGTTCTGGGAGCTTGCTTCAAGCCATACAAGGCTTTCTTCAATTTGTACACATGTGACTCCCTGTCAGGTCTTGGGACTGCATCCCAAACATCTTCTTCATGATCAACGGATCATGGCATTCCATTTCTTCATCCCAGATCCTAGGAACTTCAATATCTTCAATAGATATCTTTGCTGCTGGAACAAATGTTGTATTCCTTTTGTAGGTGAAGATATACGGTCTTTCCTACAAAACAAGTTAAATTGCATGATTAGAAACATCTCATAATTTTCAGAACAAATTCTTTACACATAAAGAAATATGTCATGCAGTCATGCAGTTATCTTAGCCAATGCTTCAATACAACATTTATCCATGTTCCACAACTTTCTAGATGCCTTCCAGTCTCTACCAGAACATTGTTAAGAGTTTGCACTACTCCCAACATGTCAGGAAAGAGGTTTCATTCTAGATAAGTAGCACTGGAATGTTGTACATTGCCATAGGCCACCTACCCATCACATGCAAGGAATATGAACCATATGTAAGGGAAATAAATAAAGAAGGATCAAGAAGTATGAGATGCATGTCAAGTAAAAAATTTTCATCATGATAAAAATATATGAGATGCAAATGAATATTTGATTTGGCAATGATTAATAAGTCTAAATATTATGTAAGAAATATAAGAGATGAATTACTACATTAGAGATAAGCAACTCATACTTCCATGTTAGTCAAATAACAATTATAACATGAAATAAACCATGAGTATGTCTAATAACAATAATAGAAATTAAACTATGATAATTTGAATAAGATACCAGAGCATGAATAAGATATGCATACATGTATTTACCTATAGGTAGGATCCAGTGACAAAGGAGTAATATATTGGAATAGGATAAGTACCTACATCACAAAAATTAGTATCTTTCCTCATGAGGGAAAAGGGATAATGACAACAAATCCAAATAAAAGAAAGGAAGACAAGAGCAGGTAAAGATAAAGAGTAGGCAACTATGCTAGGGTGGCCATAGAAAAGGAAAAAGAAGCAAGAGGAGATAATTGGTGATGCTAACCCACAATTAATGAGGGAGAATGAGGTGGTGAAGAGTGTGAGATGAAATAAAAAAGCCAAGGCAATGATTTTAAAAAGAACCATTGAACATGTCAACAATGGGAAGGTGTCATTAGAAAAATAGAAATGTTATGACACTACAAAGTAAATTGAAAGGCATTGATAATGGCTAAATTTCATCAGCAAAGACATGAAGTGGGGATGTTAGGAGGCACCATCATAAACATGGGGTGAAAACACCAAAACAGGGCTTACAAAGGTGTGGGAGATGATATCTAGGTATAAAGACACTACTACACTTGAGGGGCATTTGAGACACATATTTAAGACGAAATCACCTTTTTGTCCTAAATATATATATTATTTTTAAATTGTTTAAAATGTCTTATACCAAGATAAAAGACTAAATATGAGTTTTTAGATTGCATGCACAAATATGAGTTTTTGGATCACTTGAAGGTTCAATTGGTAATTGAATGATTGGTTGTGTCAGTAGATTAGTGTGATAGTCAGTTTCTTTCATGGGGTTTTAGTTAGGGTTGTTATATAAAGTTGTCATTCTAGTCTTTTAATCATTTCTATAGGGTTAAAAATGAGTTTGTAATTTGATGGGGTTTTAGTTAGTGTCTTTATCCAAAGTTTCCATTCTAGTCCTTTAATCATGTCTATATGGTTAATAATGAGTTTGTAAGTCTTCATAGGGTCATTTTATGTGCTCGATCATGGACAATTATGGTTCCAACATTGCTAGTACTAAAATGCGCCATTTTAATGAATACAATGAGAATTGATCTTGTTTGGTCCAAATATTTGTATTTATTTATTTATGCATAGAGTTCACTTTTATGTTTTAATATATAATGGTTTTGTGAATGAATGTTACTACCAACTTAGATGTTAGAGTGTTGTGTTCATTGTTGATATTGGATCTAAATGTTTCTCAAGCCTACTTTACTCACCCATGTTTCTTAACTAACATACTCATGCACTGATAATGCACCTCAGATGAAACATTGCCTAATTGGGGATTTATATGTTAGTGCTAGACTACAACATTTATTGAACACAACAATATACCTCGGCCTTCAACTTTGAGCCACCAAATGGTTCTGATTTCCAAAAGTTAGAAAAATAATATGTGAGGTTGTAACAATATTGGGTGGACTTCCAACTCCCCACTCCCGGTTCAACAATATATACCCATCTCTGGTATCAGGAATTTGATCTATTTCTATATAGGCCATGGATATGGTACCCACTTCCTTCCATCCAGGGTTTTTATATGTATTTTTTTAGGAAGATATTCCTTCCATCCAGAGTTTTATATGTATTTGTTTAGGAAGATTGGTGGAAGAATGAGATTTATTAATGTACACTAAGCTATAATAAAGAAACCCCCTCTGTTCCCTATTATTGGAGTGCATTTAGCCAACTTCTTTTCAGACATAGGCATTGAGGGAGTTTCTTTTCACCTGGTCCATCCCTTCTTGGGGTGGATGGATTACTGACAAGCGATGAGCTCAGGTTCATAAGAGAGAAGAACACAGAGCATATCACTATTGTTGATTGTGCGATAAGCTTATCCTGGAAGCTGTGGTTAGACCAGTACATAAACAATGATCCATGCGTGCGTGGTGGGCTTATACTCCTACTACTCCCTAAATCCCTACTCCTACTCCTTGCTACTACCTGCATCAATAGGAACGCATAACGCTTACAGAGACAGAGTAAGGACCAAGGTACCAAATAAGGAAGGAACAAGGCTGGGACTCAATGGCCAATAATCAAACCGGGTTGTCTTTGAATAGTGTTCATGAGCCAGTAATTGATACTAACCTAATATGGATCCATATTGTTTGTAAAATAGATTAAAAAAAACATATAAAGTTATAAAAAAAAAACGTAAAACCAATATAGATCTAACCATAGAAAAACTTAAAACCAAACCGATAGAGATCCAACTTTACTCTCATAAATGGTAAACATCACAATGATATATTTACCATTAAGTTTGTTTAAATTTAACATGTAAATAAGCAATACAACTTAGCTGGCCTCCTTGGGATTATCATTAGGTTGTGGAGGCAGTGCATGGAGGAAGGTCGATGTGTGAATCGGACCACTGAGTGGACCCATGGTTGAGTGCTATAACCAAATCCCTGAAAGGGAGTATTGAATTTGAGTGGAAGGGTTTGCTAATGTTGAAACCAGATCTGGAATTTCTTGTTGGAATCTTTTCAAATTTGGAAGAATTAGATCTAAAGACAACTAGAGCTAAATATTTAGCTCTGAATATTAAATATATCTTTAGCTCAGAATATTAACTTACGAGATTTGTTTAAATTTGAAGCATTTTTTCAAAGATGATTCCTCTAATAGCAAACCAAGTAAGTAATACATCATCATTTTTAATGGTTGAATGTCATTTATTTAATCTGCATACTTTGTTCATTAGGATGATGTTGAAACCAAACCAAGCCCCTTTTGTTATTGCTTTTATGACCATAGTGGCCTCTATGGAGAGGACCGGACCAGCCTATTGCACGTGCCTTTCTTATATTTAATGTGTTGGCAAGTTTTCTAGTATGGGTGGCCTCTATCAAAGAGAACCGAGCTCTTGTTGTTTTGGGCTCTGATTTTCTGTATTACATTTTCGTTGTAGCTTATGACGCAAGAATTCATAGCCCAGTCTCATTTGCAGGTATTGTGATTCTATTTAGTTTAAGTCTGAATCTTGAGATTTGATGTTTTATTGGTTGTGAAGGGCATAGCCCGAAGATATTATTTTAATTATGCATTGATGTTAGGGAGATAAGTGAAGGGCGTAGGACCAATAGTTGTTTGCAAGTGTTTCCTTGTGCGAAATTTGAAGCATGAGCTTTGAAGGAAGAGCACGGACCTGGGTTAAACAACGTATGATTATATGATTGTTACCTTCATAATGTGAAGGGTGAAACCCTTAGTTAAACTCATAATTTTTTTTATAAATTTCCTTCTCGCAAGTGAGGGCGTTACCTCTTGAACTCCTTGTATGCATTTTTATTATTGTTGCATGGGAAGACAAAGCATGACCACTTTATTAAAGAGCTGAGCCAAGACTTTGTGTAAATGTGGAATTAGAATACAAGGGGCTACAAGTTGCAAATGAACTTGTTGATAATCTAATGCACATTGTTTCATTTATCAAGCAATGGAAGAAGCACTCAATGTTTTTACATAGGATTGTTTTAATATGTAGAGTGTCATATTTCGCATCACTCTCATGTTAGACAAATATAATATCCAATTTGTAACGCTCTAAATTTTTCATTCCATGGTTAAAATTTTAATAGGATGTCGCGTTCATTTTAAGCATAAGCCCAAGGGAGTATATGCCCACCGTCAAAGCATATAAGCCATGCATATATTTGGGAAATGGTTTCTTTGACATGCATGCTAGTAGTTTGAGGTTTTTTAGATGAAATTTTGTTTTTTTAGATGAAGTTAAACTAAATTTTACATAGCAGATTAAAAGTTCAACATTTAAATTTATGCATTTAAAATTCAACATTTACATTTTCAGATTAGCTGCCAACATCACCTGTGAACACATTCAGTCACATTAACTCAAGCAAGCCTTAAAATTTACCTAATCCAACCAACACTTAACCCCATTTGGGGAACACAAAATAATCTTGTAGTTAGGTAGGACATTGGGGATACACATCCAAACAACTATTTATGTAATGATCCTAACTAACATTCACACACTTTTCTTTGCAGCTTTATTTTACGCCATTTGCTTGGTGCCTATACGAAATGGAGGACCAGGTATTTCATGAGAGCTAAGTTCATCCTGGCTTTTTGTTCGGTTTTGTTGTTATTGTTGGCTTCTTGATATATTTTCTTGTTCTTGATGGATTCTTGTTTGGTTTTGCTATCGTTGTCACCATTTCCTTTGCATGTTAAGTTCCTTTTCACTAAAAAATTGCAAAGAAATTTCTCATACACAAAAAGTTACTGAAAAGTAATCGCCCCTATAGAGAATTCATAATTCAATTCATCACTATCAAATAAGAGAAAAATTGGCAAGGTAGGCAAGAGACCGATAATCATATTTTGAAAATTGTTGTAAAAAATAGGGTTCAGATGTTGAGACCAACTGACTTATAATTGAAAAAATAGGATTGGATTGGATGAATTGAGGATGGAATTCAACATGCAAAAGGAAAGAAAGTAAAAATTTGATTAATAAGTGTTGGAACTTTGGGTTCCTCTTTTAAACTTGTAAATTTTGCCAATAATTAATGCCAAGTCTTAAGGCTTGACTGATCACCCTGTTTTCATATTAGAAATCATTCACAGAAAAAAATGACATTCATATTTTGAAATCCTCATCATATTTAGTACTCCCTTACCATTCTTCATTTTCAAGAATCACAACTAAATAGCATGATATCCAACTAAGTACGATATGTACAAATGTTATCCAACTAAGTACGATGTGTACAAATGTTGGATTGTCAGATATAACTTTCACTCTAAATGTTTGATCTCTTGCAAAGAAACATAACTTCGTTGCATTAATCCTCTAAACCATCTAAAAAATAATATCCAACACATACTCCTCTATAGTTCACCTCTTGCAAATTTCTTAAGCTATAACATATCATGCACCTAATAGTCATATTCTTTTGGGAAAGATGTAATACTTGTGTTAAAATTTGCACTGTTATTTTTTATAATACATGGTGCATTTAGGGAAATAGCACATCATCATCTGAATATTCAGATGAGCGAGCACCAATACCTGCTCTAAGGACAGATGAATACTTCAATGAGATGATATATTGCACTTGCAAAAGGTGCCAAAATAGGAAACTAAAGAAGCGATGACTAGTTGGTAAACATAGATTGAATTATGGAGTTTATATAGAAGAGGTACACTATAAAATTAACAAATTGTTATTCTTATAATAAATAAATATGCACATTATTTAATACATTATTATTGATCATTTCAAATGATTTTTTGATGAAAAGCTGCTTTCAGTTCCCAATCTTCCTGGAGAATCGACATATATCATTGATGATAGCCACTCTCAAGATGAAGAACAAGACACATTTGTGGATTAAACTACTTCGCAGATAAATGAGGCTGGTGTTAATGAATTTATCCAAGACTTCTACACATCTTCTGAAGAAGTTATTGATTCACCCCTAAATCATTTGGATAGGACGCCTCTTTTGCCAAATGTAGATACTTCTATATTGGTGACACTTATGTTGTTGTTGAATTTGAAGGTTATACATGGATTGACGAACACATGTTTTACCGATATATTAAGGTAGGATTTGATATTTTTATAAATTAATGATCTAAATGTCTTAAAAGTTTTGAATATTGTGTATACTTATGTTATAAAATCATTTGTTGCATCATGTAGACTTTTGGCAAACAAGATACTTCCAAAGGACAATAAGTTGCCTCATTCTCATAGAGAAGTATCTTCAGTAATGAAAGACATTGGAATGGAGTATAATACATATGATGCATGTCCAAATGACCATATATTGTACTATGGAAAGAATGCAAATTTGCAACAATGCCCAGTGTGTCACACAGATAGGTATCGTAAAGATCAAGTATCCAAGAAGGTTCCTTATAAAGTACTACGACACATTCCACTAAAGCCAAGGTTTGAGAGGATGTTCAAATGCAAGGAGTTGGAAAAATATATGGATTATCATGCACACAGGAGGAGCCAAGATGGTGTCATGCGTATGGCCACAAATAGCAAATATTGGAAAGATATTTGTTAGAACATTATTACACCTATGTACATTAATCATTTATTATTTAATGGTTAATTAGTACCAAACAACTTAATAATTGCATCCCCAAGTTGGTTAGTGAGTAAATGCTCATTTAGCTTGAACCAGTTGGCAATGTGGACAAAACTGAGCATTGTGCCAAGTCAAGCTAGCCGTTGGGTGTGCCCTACCAGACATTTATTGCTTCCTACATGCCTAGGGTGCTCTTGTTCCTTGTTTTGTGGGATTCTCTTTGACCAAGGGCGCACATGCTCAGAATGTGGACAAAATTGCCTCCTTTGCCCATTTTTAGCCAATTCTAGCTGCCTAACCTCTAACCAACCAAATTCTCCACATGTGTGAGGTCACATGGGCCTGTCCAGTCATTCCCAACATTCACATAGCAGTTTTGAACCAATTTGGGATGGTTTGGGATATTTTGGTCAACCTAGAGGGGTTTGAGCTATTTCTAAGATAGATCAATGTGAACACTCCAAATGGATTCAAATTGTTTCAGATTTGTATAAAAGGAGTTTCTTAACCTATTTTGAGGTTGGACTGTTAATAATATTTACATTATTTACCCATTTCATGTGTTATTGTTCTTCATTTTATAGATTTATGCTTATTCCTGTAAATGTGTTGCAAACTTTTCACTAGTGAGGAATCCATAGTTGCTAGGTTTTGTTGTGAATTAGATTTTACATGGTATCAGAGCTCTTGGAGATACTATTTGAACCAACAATACTGTTTTAGTGGCTTTCCAGAAGCAGTGGAGAAACCATAGAATTCCTGAGGCCATTGCATTGAGTCCATTGGAGAAATCTAGTGGCTCTTCTCAGGCGTGATGCTCTCCTGAATGCACCCACTATCAAATAGGGTTCGAATCTATTAGTGTATATTCGTCTTGAGTGATTTGAGATTTGTTTGCAGGTATTGAAGATCAACATTGTCAGCAAGTGCGTGAGCAGTAGAGAAGAATGGAGCCATCTCACCCAAATGTGCTTACTCCCTTCAACTATTTCGATTGGAAGGAAGAAATGGTGATTTTGCTGAGATCTAAGGGTCTCTACATAATTATGATGGGCACTTGGCCATGGAGAAATCCAAGTCTTTTAACAGAATGGATGAGGCATTTGGCCTCCTTTGTCTCAGCATTTCAAGAGACCTCCTATTTCATGTTGAAAGTCTATCTACTCCAAATGAAGTTTGGCTCAAGCTTGAGTCCTTGTTTGGAAAGACTGATGAGATGAGAGGCCACCAGCTCGAAAATGAGCTTGTTTCACTGAGCCCAGGGAATTTCAATTCCATCCAGGACATTTTCACCAATTTCAAGAGCTTGGTCTTGCAGATTTGACAATGTGGCATAGAGAAGAAAGAAGAACAATTGGTGTTGTCCATTCTCTCCAAACTAGGTTCTGAATACTCAATTTTTGTGTCTTCCTTCAACTCCACAAGGCTCACAGTTAGTGGTTGGAAGATGCCACCTTTGGCTTACTTCATGGAGATGCTAACTCAACAGCAAGACAAGCTGGTCTTGATGGGAACCATCAAGCAAAAAGACCAAGTTCTTGTAGCTGGAGATTCGAAAAATGGAAGAGGCAAGCAAAAAAACAAGGGGCCCAAATCCACTAATGGGGTTTCGAATCCTGCCAAGAACAAGGGAAAGAAGGCTGAGAAGAAAGAATGCAGCTACTGTCAAAGGGGTTTTCACCTAGAGAGTTCATGCATGAAGAAAACCATAGACATGATAACCCATCTCCTACAGAAAATCAATATTCCTCTTCCTAACAGTTCCAAGAAGAAGGAGAGCATTTCTGAAGACAAGGAGAGCTTCGATGCTTTGGTGGCTTGTACATCTCAGTAATCCTTGTTCATCATTGATTCAGGTGCCTCCAGGAACATGGCTTCTTCAAGAGATTCATTCTCCAATCTTGAACCTTACAGTGGTCCCTCCATTCGCTTGGGAGATGACTCAGAAATCCCTGCTCACGGCATTGGGAAAATCTCTATGGAGAATGGGTTCTTCTCCAATGTGTTGTATGTACCAAATATTGCAGCGAACTTGCTCTCTCTATATCAAATGACACATACTGGAGCAGCAAAGAAAGTTTTCTTCACTCAGAATGATGTGGAGATATCAGAAATTTCCACCGGAAAAATTGTTGCAATGGGTCTTGCAGACCATGATATGAAGATGTACAAGTTCTCCCACTTTCTCGAGTTCTCTTCACCAAGTGCACTTCTATCACATGGGAATGAGACCAACAAGATATGGCATCATAGGTATGGTCAACTAAACTACATAGATCTTCAAGCTTTGAGCAAAGAAGAGATGGTAGAAGGGCTGCCAACCATCAATTTTTCCAATGGAACATGCAAGGGTTGCATGGTTGGGAAGCATCCTGAAAAGAAGTATGACAAAGGGAAGGAAAGGAGGTCTGATCAGCCAATTGGGATAGTGCATTATGATCTGATAGGTCCACTCCCCACTCCCTCCAATGGCTGCAACAAATATGTGCTCACCTTCATCGATGACTACTCAAGGTACTGTTGGTTATTTTTCCTTAAGCAAAAAATCTGAAGTCTTTGAATGTTTCAAAATTTTCAAGAGTATGGTTGAGAAATTCAGTGGGAAAGCCATGAAGGTTTTTAGGACTGATAATGGCAAGAAGTATGTCAATAAGAATCTGCAGCAGCTCTGTCAAGAGCATGGCATTCAGATGCAACACTCAGTGCCCTACACACCACAACAAAATGGTGTTGCAGAGCGCAAAAATAGAGCACTGAAAGAGATGGCAACTTGCATGATGCAAGCAAAGGATTTGTCTCCTAAATTGTGGGCTGAAGCTATGAATTGTGCAGCATATGTTTAGAACAGAGCACCACACAAAGCATTGCAAGGAATTACACCATTTGAAGCATGGATGGGCCATAAACCCAATGTTTCACATTTCAAAATTTTTGGTTCAAGGGCTTGGGCCAGAATTCCACTGGAGAAGAGAAAGGCCTTGCATCCCCAAAGCAAGGATTCAATCATGGTTGGGTATGCAGAGTATGTAAAGGGCTACAAGATCTTTGATCCATCCACTCTCAAAACCTTCATCGAAAGAAGTGTCCAATTTGAAGAAGAAGAGTTTTTACAAGCTAGTGAACAAGCTGATGGGGAATGCACATATCCTCTTCTTGATGATGATGTAAGTAGTTGTTCTTCTTCTGATATTTCTGATTCTGATATTTCTGAAGATGATGTTGATATGGACTCTGATCATGTCCCTCCCTCAAGGCCCAAGTGGGCAGAAAAAACAATCCAAGCTGCTGGAGAGCTTGTGGGTAATCCCCAAGATGCTAGGAAAACTAGATCTCAATTTTACAATTCCTTTGCACGTGATAATTCTGATATGAGTAATGCATGTTATTTAATGGTTGGATCTGATCCAAATTCATATTTAGAAGTATCTAAAAATCGAAGGCGGAAATCAGCCATGCAAGAAGAAATGAACTCACTCCATGAGAACAAAACTTGGGATTTGGTCCCTCTTCCTCCCAAGAGGAAACTAGTGCAATGCAAATGGGTTTATAGAACCAAAGTTGAATCTGATGCCTCTGATCTAAAGTATAAGGCCATTTTGGTGGCTAAGGGTTACTCTCAGGTCCAAGAAGTGGACTATACAAAGACATTTGCACCGGTGGCAAAGATGGACTCCATAAGACTAGTTATGGCCATTGGGGCTTCCAAGCGATGGGAGGTTCATCACATGGATGTAAAAAGTGCCTTTCTTCATGGGGATATGAATGAGGAGATATATATGCAGCATATTGAAGGTTTTATTTCTGATCATACACTTGTTTGCAGGTTGAACAAGTCACTCTATGGGCTCAAGCAAGCTCCTAGAGCATGGTATGCAAAAATGGACAATTTTCTGTTATCCTTGGGGTTTGAGAGGTGTAAGTCTGATCCAAATGTGTATATGCAGCAGAATGGTGATATGATATTGATCATAGTACTGTATGTAGATGACCTTTTGATAATAGGTAGAAGCACCAAAGAATTGGGCTCATTAAAATCTTCATTACACAGTTCATTTGCAATGACCGATCTAGGATTGCTAAAACAATTTATGGGTTTGGGGATAGACCAAACTATGAATGGGATTTCTATATGTCAGTCAAGGTATGCTTCAGATTTGCTGCAAAAATTTAAGATGGTTGAATGTAAGTCTGCAAAATTTCCATTTCTTTCAGGAGTTAAGATAAATGAGTGGGGTACTTCTCCACTAGTTGACAGCTCGTTGTATAGGCAGCTTGTTGGAATCTTGCTATATCTTACTCATTCTAGACCAGATTTGTCATATGCTATTGGGGTTGTTGCTAGGCACATGCAAGAACCTCATGAGGTGCATTGGAAGGCATCCAAGAGGATACTCCATTATGTTCAGGGTACTATGCAATTTGGTATCCATTATGCTGCTAGTTCATCTCTTGAACTAGTAGGATTTACTAATTCTGATTGGGTTGGTGATTGTATTGATCAGAAATCCACTTCCGGTTATGTTTTTATGCTTGCACATGGACCTATTTGTTGTTCAAGCAAGAAACAACATACTATTTCCTTATCTTCAGCTGAGGCCAAGTACAGGGGAGCAGTAAATGCAGCCACACAATGTGTTTGGTTGAAAGGTATTCTTGCAGAATTCGGGATTGTTTTTGATTCACCCACTATTCTTTGGTGTGATAATCAAAGTACAATCAAGATTTATATTGATCTAGTTCAAAGGCAAAGGACCAAGCACATAGAGATACACATGCATTACATTCAGAAATGAATAGAAATGAGAACAGAAATGAAACCCTAATGCTAACCATCTTTTACTGTTTGTAATGAGAATGATTTTCTTACCGGGAATTCAATTTTTTTGATTGGGAACTACTATGTAACTTAAAACGAATTGAATTCTCAAGTATGTGTTTGCAAAACGTATCTCCTTGGAATGCTAGATACGTTATTTTTCTTTGTAATGGAATGGCCATTTGACATAATCGCAAAGATGTTTAAAATGACTAGGATGTCTGATGTATGTTTTGCTATTGTTATTATTTCTACTTAGTGATTTTCCATCATAGACAGGATAATAATTAAAAGGACTAGTAGCATAGATAAAACCCTGCACTATAAATAAGGAAATATGATTCAAACAAAAAACATATACCTATAAACAAGAAATTATAATAACCCTAACCTAGAAGACAATATAAGTTGTCTAGCAAAGGCTAGCTTAGCTAGACCTGCTAGACCCTCCACTGGGTTCTGGGCAGAACCTCGAAGTTGATAATATTGGTAATGAAAACAATGTTGTAGTATCTATTCTAATTTTAAAAGTCTAAATTTATTATAACTGGAAATTTGAAACAATGAATACTCCATACCTGGCTGCTTGAGTACTCGATCCTTTCCGGTGGAAGCCTAGCTACTTGACACTTAATTCCTTCCTGTAGAAACCTGCACACTCAATGATATTTAATACAGATCCTGTTGTATTTAGCTAACCTGTTAGGATGATTTCCTTTAGTTGGATAACTTTGGGGATACTGTGTTCCTCCAACCATGATCCTACAACTGTTCTTGGTTCTGTATGGATCCCCCCGAGCTGGATTCCAACATGCAAAAGAGATAGAGGACCTAGGGTTGTTGCTGGTTCAGTTTCTTGGTACATATGACTTCCCTCTGATTATCATAAAAAAAATGATAATGAGAAAGATAGATGATCCCCAAACTTGGGATCTTCCCTCTTTAAGTAGGGAAGTCTTTAATTAGGACTGTTGAAATAATGAGTTTCTTTAAATTAAATAATTAATAATTAAAAGATATTATTTAATTAAATATCTAGCCCTTTTGAACTAGGACTTTTCCAACTGTTTCACTATAAGTGATTTTGGCTTAAGCTCTCCATAATAATAAAAATAATTATATTTCACTTAACTATTAATATATCATTTATAATATTAAATAATGCATAAATCATATATACTAATTATATTCCATAATTAAATAATGACAACATTATTATTAAAGCTCTTAATAATAATATTAGCCTTGAGGCCTTTACACATGTTAGTCATAGAAGACTATTGATAGTTATCTTTTATTTAGTTATGTATCCTCACATGATACTTTTTTTTTAACTTTTAAGGACAAGGTCCAATTCTTTGGATGGTCTCGATAAGCTTGGATATGCAACTCTAGTCTCTTTCTTTGCATGTCGGATTCCCTCGTTTAACATGGTAGTTCCCATAGTACTTGATGATAGATAAAAGATTAATCATTTAATCAAATAAAATAAGTGTGATGAAAGTAAAAGCGCTATTCAGAGTCCTTTCGACTCAACACTTTGAGATCCAATAACCCTGAGTGCTCTTCAAAGCGTTTTAACTCAACACTCTCACATGGGTGTTACGTTAGTGCAATTCCAGAGCCTCTCCTCAACACTAGTGCTAGAATGTGGTTGTGAGGCACATCTAGAATATTTAAGTTATCTCGGATCCGGTATTCATTTATCAAGCTTGGAGTCCTCTAGGGCTTAGGCCCAATAGTCAATGTACCTCAAGTCTTACTCCCAGTACATAAACATTCTTCTAGGTACATTGGGGTTTATGCCTAGTACGTAGGTTACATGTGTGTTTCTAAGTCCACGCTCAACACACTCATAAGTCAAATCATGTAAAATAATAGCTCTGCATAGTAAGTAACAGAAGATCATCTCAGTATATTAGGGTTTGTACCCATATCAAAGTTGAAGAACATCATTAAAACATTGGGGTCTTCTTTCCCAGTATATACTCAACTAAAGAAGTCAGTCAGGGTCGATGCCCGATATGTCGATATATATAAAAGAATAAATCATAGGTGTTAGGGCTCATGCCGAATACTCAAAATAAAACATAGGTGCTGGGGCCGTGGCCCAATATAACAATAAAATAGTTATTCCAAAATTCGGGATATTACAGCTACTGATGATTTCATCTAGTATTTTGGTGTTGTTGCCAAAGTTCTATCGAATGCCCTTCTTATGTGATTCCTTTCTGAGAGAGACTATTTTTGCTTCCATCTCTTCTTGTATCTTCTCCTTTTATTTTGATCTTCTTCTAAGCACTTATTCAGTCACCTTTGTTTCTTCTAGTTTAAATTTTAGCTCCTTAAATATCTTCTTTGTTTCTTCAAGGTTTCTATTGGAGCTTTCATTTAGTTCATTCAACCCTTTCTTGAGTAACTTGTTTTTCTTCCTTTCTTTTTTTAGTTCACTTAAGGAACTAATCAATTATTTCTCAATATATACTTCTCCTTCCACATAATATTCCTCGTCATCATTAATAGTCTCTTCCAAAGCCATGAAAATAACTTTTCCTGAGTAATTATCATTATAATCCTCTTCATCGGATGAGGAGTTATCCTCCTTTGAATAGCTTTTCTTGTTTTGAAAACAATTACTTTCATTTCTTTTGTTGTCTCTGTTCTAATATTGATTTTCCTTCTTCATAACTTCTTCATAATTACTATCTGACTCTTTCTCACTGTGAGATTTTAGATTTCCTAGATCTAGATTCAATATGACAACTTCACTTGGAATATTTATGAGAATGAGAGAAGAATAATAGAGAAGATATCTTGAGAAAAAATAATTGTATATTATTCATCAATATGCTTACAATATATAATACATCCTCAAGAGAGAAAATTGAATGCCTTAAAGGCAAGTTGAAAAGCACAAAATGAAAAGGATTACTAAAAGCATAAAAAAATCCTAGGTGTCAAAAGCACTTTCCAAATTAGTCTAAAGGCTCATGAATTGGATGAATATGGTATGGATGATCATGAGTGATTTAAATGGAATGTAATGATTACTTTTTGAGAGAATAAAGAGATGGAGGTCGAATTGGCCAAGTGGAGAGAGTTTCCAAGTCATCTAGCTTTACCTTGTCCACTAGAAAGCAAAAAAAGAAGGATAAAGCTGTATAAATAAGGAAATCTCCTTCTAAATCAGAAATGGAAAGAAATCAAACATAATCCAATGAAATATTATCCAGAATAACCTCAAGTGCACCCTAGTGACTCATAATGGAAAGCGGTCCACTAAAATACAAAACTAGGCCAAGTTACCTAGTCAACACTTAGGAAATTAATAAAAAATGATTAATAGATTATATCCTAAGTATAAAATGGCATGCATGTATTTTTAATACTAAAAAACCCCCCTTTAAGCTTGAATTTATGTGGTAAATATCATAAATATATGGCCCGAGCAACAAGGTTTATGGTCACCCCAATACGAAAAAATTATTAGTCCATGTAAAGCGAGGAAAAAGGGGAAACCCCATGGGAACAAAACTCTCCCTAAAAAATGGACATGTCCGAATATCTTGATACTATCTTGTTATTCATTTTTAGGAGTTGAATGAACTGCTTATGAGTAATAGACTTGATGAACAGGCTGGGATGCCATGATCATGCATCAATGCATCAATGTGCTGTAGGAAAAACCCATGTGTAGAGACCCCATGAAACTCATCATTTGATGATGGAGGAGCATCATATGAATGATTCTTGTTGTTATAACATACATGATCTATTATGCATACATAATCAATGATGGAAAATAGATAAATAGATATGTGACAACTCCTCCCCAAAGAGAATCAATGGACTCAACATGATCAACTTCTTGTGCAACTGCAATGGGGTGAATGAAACCTTGTACCTTCTTATCAAACTGATGTAGAACATTTCTGATATTGTAAAGGATATCATGCAACTATGAAATATCAAAATATGATTCATATGGAGCAGAATACAACAAGGGTGTAGAGTCTCCATGATCAGATAGGGCTTCGATAGGGAAAGAGTGAGCAACTAGATCACCATGATAGTTGAGCAAGTATGTAGGATTTAAGGACTTGAAATTTGAACCATGAGTGATGGGATCAGGTCCATATATGTGGAAAAAAAGTCTAATGATGGCCAAAGACATGTATTTCCAAGAAATTAAAGATATGGCAGACATAAGAACAATAGAGACAAGTGACACAATGTAGGAAACCATGGAAGTGTGTGGTTTCTTACATGGAGAACATATGTAGGATGGTGAAATGTTTGGATTTGAAAAAGGGTGGGAACAAATGGTGTTGTAGTAATGGATAATTCCCTCCCCCAAATTGAAATATTTTTCTATCCTAGCAAATGTTAATGAATAGAACAATATAAAAAAGAACATAGTAGGAATATGTAATTTTCCATAATAGCATTCACAAACATACTATACTCCTACCTATGAAGTCCATAATATATGTGACAAAATATGAGAGACAAGAGATCTGATATAGTCCACAATGATGTGCAAAATTTTCAAGAAAGAGAGGTGTGGAACTTGGAGCTCATAACATGATGAACTATAAACTAAGATCTCAAAATGAAAGCATTTAAAATGAGGAAATCTAGAACAATCTTGAAAACCATATTTAGAAGATGACTTGGAAATATTTATTCATAGAGAAACTTGAATGGAATGGAAAATTTCTTAATTTATTTCCAAACCTTGTCCGCTAGCATGCTAGTTTTCAAACAAGATCTTTCTGACTATGCCCAAAGGGTTTTCACAATTAGAATGTTTTTATTCCTGAGGAATGCCCCCCAACAAGCTATTTTTCAAGCATTGCAAGGTTTGATGGTGCCTAAGACAATTTTCGCCATCAAATTTTATTTGCAACTAGGATAGGGTAATGGGCTAACTTTGCATTGCAAGTGGGTGAAGATATATTTATTGTGTGGGTTAGAGATGGGTGGGGAAGAAATTCATTGAAGTGATAGAGTGTTAGAATTTGATTTTCATCTAAGTGTAGTGGTTATATGGTATTCTGGTAATGGTCATTGGCTTTTAGAAATAATCACATAAGCAAATGACACTTTATGAACTTCAGCATGCATGTATCATTGAACTAAGAGGAAGGAAACGCATAGGAATACCATGGTGTTGGTGAATAATCATGATGAACCTTAGATATTTTGAAATGATTCTTTGGTATCAATAGTATGGATGATGTGGCGATAGTGGATATATAAATGGCACTTGAATTTTGGAATATTAGTCTTGAAATTATTCACATCAATTATTCATGTGTCTTGTTTTTTATCCATCTTCAACTTTGATGAAAAAGTATTTAATGTAACATCATCTTGTTGGTTGGTAGGATATAGAACACTTTTGGAGAAATCTTGTAGGAGCATAAACAACTGTATTTTCAAGAGAAAGAGAAATGTGGCCTCATCATGTCTTTATTGGATTAGAAGCACCATGTTTTCATAGGAGTAACAACATCATGTTTGCATAGGAGTAGTAAAACTCTTTTGTTAAGATAATTAGGAATGATTACCATCCTCATTCTAAAAAAAAATGGCCTCAAGATTCAATCATTTGTGAATTGTCCTTCCTACTCCTCTCGGGACCTACAAAAAAAAATAACCCTTACCTACAATAAAACATAAGATTAAGGAAGAAGGGAAGTGTTCAGTCTCTCTTCATCCAAGATATATGAAAAAAAAATAACAAATAGTTCTTATAAAAACAAGTCCAAAGAAGATAAACAAAGGAAAATGCACTTTTTACATGTTAGAGTGTGGTGCCTAACGTAAACCACCCAATGATATTTTGATGATTAATTCTTGCATTTACATTTGATTTGAGTGATTCCAAAGGAAAATGAAAAAATATTCATAGGGATAATTCACGTAGAAATAATTTTTGAAAATTCATTAAAATGATATGCCAAATACGATAAGAAACAACCTGCATGCTAGTGTTGTTTGTGACTTCCTACCTAGGCCAATAGTCACTATTTTCAGTGCAACGTTTTTGTTCGATAACGGATTGAAATAATTCCAATTGGAGATGAAAGTATATTCATGTATATATATATTCAATAAAAACAATTTTTGGATACAATAATAATCGATGGATCAAATGTTCCAATGAACAACTAGGAAAAACATAGTTGTCAGAGTGTTGATTTAGGATAGGCATTTAGTATTTTGGGCATAAATTTCTTGTACGATATTGAAATTGAGTGATTCAAATTGAATTGTAAAATATATTAATATGATAATATTATTTAAAAACATAATTGAAAAATCTATCCATTTAGGTACCTAAAATTTGACTATCCAAACTATGTTCCTGAGCCATCTACTCTAAACCTAGTCAATGCTTTGATCATAATTTTTTTCATTTGAGATCAAAATTGAGTGATTCAAATTTGATGAGAAAATATATATAAAGGGATATTTAGGATAGAAATAGGTTTTGAAAATATTATCATTTGATCTCTCAAAACATGACTGTCATGACTACGATTTCAATGGATTCACCAAACCAATATGCCATAAAATTTCATAAACAAGTGATAGCTCCCAAATGATGATCCGAATAGGTGTGAATGTTTGTAATCATGTTATTTCAATGGTATAAATTCACATACCAAAAATTTACATACCATTTGGTTTTCGTTCTGGTGAGGGTAAACTGGAAGAGGCGAAGCCTCACAAGATCGTCCATTATGTTGTTAGAGGAACACCATAAGTGGAAAGACATGGCGTGGCTAGTGGGATTATCCCCCTATTTTCCCTCGAATTTAGTAATGTCAAAGGGAAGTTTATTGGGCATAACTGGCCATGTTGGATCATGTGCAATAGGGTCAGTGATTAGTTTTTCCAAATCAAAGAGATTTAGACTAGCCATGAAAGGTAGGGTAGGAGGAGTTGGTCTTTCCATTGTATGCTAGGTGTGGTTTCCACTATGGGAATACTGGGGTGGTGTTGAAAACAACAAGTGAATTCCTACGAGATAGGAGGGATCAAATGGGTCCAAAGGGTCTTCGAGAGGAGAAGCCATAGGGGAAAATCTTCCTAGGGGAGGAGGTGTAAATGTATCTATATTCTCTCCAAGGGGAGAAAATGAGGGTGATCCTCTTCCAGCAGTGGAGGAGCTCAGAGGATTGCCACTTTATCCGAGAGGATAAAATGAAATAATCAAGAAGCATCCTCGCCCAGATTATCCTACCAATGTGGCCTAGGAGCGAGCTTGACTAGAGTACCTTATGAATGTACCATAAGGATATGGTCCAAAAACACCCCTTAAGAGAGGGGAGAGGCGTTATAGTCTTTGGGACTGCCTCAAGGTTTTTTTTTATTCGTAAATGGTGAAGGATTTTGTGTCAAGTGAGATTAATGGTGGAATTTAAACATAATTGAATAGATGCAAACATATGCCAATGAAAACAAATTCAATATGGTGCAATAAATGAGTGATATGTACAAAGTCGATTTTAGTGTAAGATTTCCCACATGTAGGTTCTTTTTAATTACGAGCTAGTGATCTTGTATTCAAAATAAAATAAATGTAAATTCCCTAAAAATACCTAAGGTCCTTCCTCTCAAATTTAATTGGGCCTCCCAAAATCACAACTAATGGTGATGATGCTATCAACATACCAATTGACTAGTGGAAGTAACAAAGAGCTACTTCTATCAACAATGTCGCCAATGTTCCAATGAAACAATGTTGGAAACACCTATGAATGGAAATAGATAACTTCAAGAGCCAATTGCATCCAGAATTTATCGTTGGTGATGTCCATATTTTGGCCACTAAGATTCCTTGCATCAAGTGTGGATCAGTGGTTCGACCTACATGGTATAGTGTCGTCTCCCTACAACAAGCTGAGTGACTCATAGGGGAGATCATGGCATCTATACCTCGACTTTCATCTCCTTGATTACGACACACTTCTGATTTGGGTTTTGTTTGAACAGTTTCTTATAGCAATATTTTGAAAGTACCCTACAAATCAACAATGCTATGTTTCAAAATATCACTAATGAAACTAGATTGGTGGGCATTAATGGATCCCTAGGCCAATCAATCCTACATAGCTAAAATATTATTTTGCGACCTCCCGTGGAGGATTTTAGTTGGTTTTGATGATTACATAGTTGATTTTAAGGGGGTTTTAATTTCACTTAGGGAGTGTTCGAGAAGTATTTCACAATTCCTACCTTTTTATTCACCAAGATCACACAAAGCGCGAGGTGAAGAGAAGAATTGGATTGGAAGAGTATTTAGGTCTATTAGAGTGTGCTAGTGGTGCAAATATGTGTGATGAAAGAAAATCGATTGTAGGAAAATTAACTAGAAGAGTATAAAGTAAATGCAAAAGTAGATGTACTTTTAACTTTAAAGATGCTCAAGGTGCTTTGCAAATCAATGTGCTAACTAATTAAAAAGTGTGCAGTGGAGGTATTTCACACTTCTCACCCTTTTCTAATTCACCAAGCTAACAAGAGGTGCAAGGTGAATAGCATACTAGGAGAGACATGAGTCTTTAGGTCCTTTCTTGTGTGCAAAAAGTGGATTCTACACTATCCTTGATATTAAAAACATGTCAATTGAGCATAAACAAGAACGGTCTTGAATACTAGTGACAACAATGAGACTCGTTGAAATCCTCAAAGTTGCTTACCTAGGTATGTTTTGAGAGATATGAACTCTTTACTCCCTAATATTGGTCTATGTGAACTAATTACTAAAAAAGTAAATAATTATTGCAAATTAACTTAATTTGAGTTCATTAGTGAGCAACGTTGGGGATGCGAGATTGTTACATGGAGATAAAAACCAAATCAAATGACTGTAGCATGGGAAAACAATACTCTGTTGTGTAGTAGCGCAGAAAAATAAAAAAATAGAAGCGGTGTAGCACGTGCAAAACAAAGACAAGGTGTGTAGGTCAAAAAAAAGAATGTCATGTGGGTTGTGAATTAGTTACCGGCATGAGTAGCGGGACTTTCAAATGTGTTTCCACACTGCTAGAGCGATCGACATGTTAGGATCAACGCTACTATGTAAAAATTAAGTGTGGCTGACAGGGGGACGATTTTTAGAGTAGGAGGTGGTAAACCTAATCTCCTGCAAATGATAAACACCCAAAATTAATCACTTAGTATAAAACAACCTAGTTTAAAATAAATAAACAAAAATATATGGAGTCACAATTAGAACTTTTGTGGAAAAAATTGCATAAGAATGCATCCCTCCACTTGGTAAGGGGCTAGGCATTGTGGGTTGCAGCAAGGCCTTAGTCCTTGGAGCCCCTGTGGGGTGTTTGGTTTTCCTCCAAATGATCTTGTAATACATTGTTAGTGGAATTCACATAAAATAAAGAAAACTTAAACAAAACACAACAAAATGAAATGGGGGGAGAATGCAAAATCCAACAAAAACCAAATATATGCAAAACCACACTGTATTTCCCAATGGTCAAGCTGTACAACACCTAGGAGGTGTGGGATTAAAGGGAATTCAACAATATCCCTTAGGGAGGTCCTTCTTCTCCAAAATATATGATAAATGGGTTCTAGAACAATGGAGAGAAAATATTGTGCAATGTCCGTTTTTTTTATTAATTAAAATAGTGAAATTTTCAACTTTTTTCCCTAGTTCAACCTTTGACTAGTTTTGAGTTCTATGTCTCCAAATTGCTACAAATGCTCCCAAATATTCAGAGAAGGTGTATGAATGATATTAGGACTTGATTATGATGTTCAGAGATAATTTAGGACCATAAAAATACTTCTGCAAACCCCTTTAATATTCTATCCAATGTATAGAATTTTACTAGCAAATTGAGGCTCAAATCTCCCTAGGGTAAGGACTGAAGTTGGCTCTCCAAATGGCACTGAACCATTTCGAATTTATGAAAATAGGAAGTTTAAATAAAGGGGACATAAACAAGGTCTCAAATACATCTCCATTCAATTAATTTGGTCTGCAACAACACTCTCAAAATCAGAAGCAAAAGACTAGTTTCAACCTTGGGGGAAATGGCATTAAATCCTCTCCAAATGATATAAAATTGAGCAAGATGGCTCCAAAATCTTAAGTGCTGAACATGGAACTTGTGAAAATAATTAATAATATTCCATTCATCATAAATACATCAGTGAAATACTTTACCATTCGATATCATCAACATTTCATTGGTATACATCAATATAATGGGGAAATGGTCACTATTTACTCATTAATGATCAATTCTACATACATCCACTTGGAATATCGACCTGATAGAGTTATGAATGTGAATAAAATATAATATACATCTTATTACAAAATAAATGGGGCATTAGAATCTCCCCCAAAGAGAACAATAGCTCACCAAAAGCGCCCTCCCTTAAGGATCAAGAATATGCAAAGAAAACTGGAAATGGTTGGAGGAATGAGTTGCACTAGAATAAAGCACAAGCTTAACTATAGATTAAAACTACAAATAAAGACTCCATTAAAGCTCCCATGAAATTTATGAGTGGCATTTCCACAGACCAACTATGAAGGGAATCTTTCACCCTCGAAATTGGCTAAGGCAAGTAGACTAGTATTCAACTAGCTCTCTTCACAAATGAAAATTTTGAAAATGATCAAAATACCTTCTCTTACTTCATTCGTATATTTTATAAACATCCTTATCCTTCTAAGGTTCCAATTACACCCATAGTCTCCAAGCCAATTTGAATTAGGGAGTGATTGAAGTATTGCCACATGTCTCCCAGTTCCTAGCCTTCCACCTTCCAAAAATTCGAGTAGGCATCTCTTGGCCTTCTCTAACTCCCTTGAGCGCTCACCTAGATGTTATTTTTAGGTCTGACATGTCATAATAGTCAGATGTCATCCCTCAGGTCTGAAATTCTCCATAGATCTCATAGAAGCTTCATCATTGGTGTCATATATGTTAGGGAATCTAGCCCAAGTGTCCAAGAACCTCGACCTATAATGCATATGGCCAAGTGTATGAGCCTTCTAACTCATCCCAAAAAAATTAAGCTTCCCAAGGATTCGAAATTGCAAGAGTAGGATGCCATGTGGCATTACAATTCTATCTTGTGTGGGCCCCACAACCTCCATGTGTCTTCATGATCAATTGCCACTTGAGTTTTCCCTTGTATTTATTTATTTATCTCCTTTATTAAATATTTATTCCTTCCTAATGTCCAAACATCATTTATTAGCTCCCTTATTTCAAATCCTCATGTCTCCATCCAACCTAGGGAACTAGTAGGATTGATGGAATTTCCCTATTATGAAATTATTTGAATGTGGACATTATAGTCCTCCCCACCCAAGATTGATTGCCCTCAAGAAATCTCAATTTATCATGATGCAAACTTGTTCCTCCTCTATTAGGTGGCCCTCCATTAGTAATGTCTCCCAAAACCTTTCCATTCTTGTGTTTCATGCTATGGGAGGAAACTACCTGATTTGGATAGGTGTGTTTCCCTCTTACAACCCTTAATATTCCTTCTGAATCCTGGAATTTCATTTCAAGAATTTGATAGTTCACTGTATGCTCTCCTATAGAGTATAGCCATTGCACTCCCAAAACCACATTAGTATCAACAACATCAACTACATAAAATCTATCAGAAAAAGTATAGTTACCTATGGTGATTTGCATCTTTGGAGCCCATGTTTTGCACTCCATTGTGTTGTGACCTGGAATGACAACTGTGAATCCATCAAATGGTTCAGTATGCATCTTCCTTATCTCCACCATGTCTGCATCAATGAAGTTATGAGTGTCTCCTCCATCTACCAAAAGTGAGGTCATTTGTTCTAGTACCACACCATTGTATCGAATAGTGTGATAATGAGGCACTGTTGAAAGTACTGCCATTCTTACTTTATCAAGTAAGGGATGATTTCCCTCTTGTTTCCCTTATTCTGCTGTAGTATATCCCTCTTCTTGGGATGAAATATGTCCTTCTTCCTCCATGCCCCCTTCATACTCATCATCACAAAATACTTCAATGAATTGGGCCTTTCCCTTAGCACACTTATGTCCTGGTGCCCATGGTTGGAAGCATAAGTAACACACTTTCTTCCTTATGAGTTCTTCCCTTCTTAGTTCCTCTTTATTATCCTTTCCACATTCATCTTCTTGACATGGCTTCTTTTCAGATCTGAATTGGGGAGGTAAGTTGGGATTGGGAGGAAACCTTGTCCTAGGTAGTACATTTTGTAAATCCCTTGTCAAACTCATAGAATCCTTCAATGAATTAGGTTTGTGGGCCTTAAATAAACCTTTTAAGGGTTCATCCAAACATTCAGTGAACAAAAATACTAATCTTATCATAGATATATCAACCACCTTGACTGATAATTTTGGAAATTCCATCATATACTCAGCAGGGGTTCCCACTTGCTTCAATTGGGCTATTTCTTTAAAAGGTAATTGTGGGTCCTTTCACTCAAATCTATCTAATACCCTATCAAAAAATTATCCATAGGTAGTAACTTGATCATGTCCCAAAGTTTTTAGACCACGAAACCACCATTCATTGGCATCTCCTTCTAGATGCAAAATAGCCATTTTTAAGGCATCCCCTTCCACCATTGGATTCAACTGAAAATACACAACTAGTTTCTTTACCTAAGTGTTAGCAAAACTTTGAGAGGAACCATCAAAAGTGGGAAGTGACAATTTACCAATAGCACAATTTAATTCTTTGTTCTGAAATAGATCCCTATTGTCTTCCTTCTTTTTGAGTTTGTTTGAAACAGTAAAGTATTGTTCAAATGGTAGAGTCCTTCTGCAATCTTCACTCAAATTTTCCCATTCTTTCACCAGTGTATCCATATCCATTAGAGTGTTAGGTTATTATTTGGGTACAAGAAATTTAGGTGTAGTAGGCCTTGGTGTGCTCTGAAATTCATTATGTCTATTATGGAGTCCTGTGCTTGAGAAAGTATGCTCACCCATTGTCTTCTTTTCTTCTGAATGTGAGTTATTGCTACCTCCTATTACCCCTTTGCCTCCAAGTTGGCTAGCCATCAATTCGAATCCTTTCATCATCTGCTTGTTCATGTCTTTGATACCACTTGTAATGTATTCAAAAAATGGTTTTATGATTGTAATAAATTCCTCCTCATGTTCTGAGGTTTCCCTTCCTTCCTTAGGCATGGTTTCAACAATATACTCTTCTTCTCCTACTACTTTCTTTTCAACAAAAAGCTCTTCAACTCCAGGTTCTAAGGTTGGTGGATTATTTATTTGGCTCCTTTTCAAGACCATCAAGTGCCAAGGCCACGCTCTCATACAACTTGTAATGTCCCTTTTTAATTTTTATTAAAATATTGAAATTTTCAACTTTTTTCCCTAGTTCGACCTTTGAGTAGTTTTGAGGTCCAGGTCTCCAAATTGCTCCAAATGCTCCCAAATATTCAAAGAAGGTGTATGAATGATATTATTAATTTATTATGATGTTCAAGTATGATTTAGGACCATCAAAAGACTTCTAAAAATCCCTTTAAGATTCTTTCCAATGTATGGAATTTTACTATCAATTTGAGGTTCAAATCCCCCTAGGGTAAGGGCTGAAGTTGGCTCTCCAAATGGTACTGAACCCTCTCGCATTTATGAAAATAGGAAGGGGACATAAATCGTACATCAAAAGGTTCTCAAATACATCTCCATTAAATTAATTTGGTCTACTACAACACTCTCAAAATCATAAGCAAAAGACTATCTTTCACCTTGGGGGAAATGGCATTAAATCCTCTCCAAATGATATAAAATTGAGCAAGATGGATCCAAAATATTAAATACTAAACATGGAACTTGTGAAAATAATTACTAACTATCCATTAATCATAAATACATCAGTGAAACACTTACAATTTGAATTCGACAACACTTCTTTGGTATACATCAATATAATGGGAAAATTGTCACTATTTACTCATTAATGATCAATTATACATACATCCCGTTGGAATATTGACCTGATAGAATTATTAATGTGAAAAAAATATCATATACATATTATTACAAAATAAATGGGGCATTAGAATCTCCCCCAAAGAGAGCATCATCTCACCAAAAGTGCCCTCCCTCAATGATCGAGAATATGCAAAGAAAACTGGAAATGGTTGGAGGAATGAGCTGCACTAGAAGAAACCACGAGCTTTCCTATAGCTGACACCTGAAAATAAAGACTCCAATTAAGCTCACATTAAAGGTATGAATGGCCTTTCCACATACCAACTAGGATGGGAATATTTCACCCTCGAAATTAGCTAAAGCAAGTAGACAAGTATTCCACTAGCTCTCTTCACAAATGCAAATTCTGAAAATAATCAAAATCCCTTCTCTTACTTCATTCCTGTATTTTATGAACATCCTTAGCATTCTAAGGTTCCAATTACACCTCTTTAACATCAACTTTGAAGTACCACGACTAGCTATATTGGATTGGGGACTTGAGCACATAGTTTTATGTACTTCTTCAAACTGGCACATGGATACTAGGTCCTCTTTGACATCAAGGACAACCAAGGTTCAACAGGGGACTCATTTATTCACCTTTATTTAGGTGCTCCATTACTCAAATAAACCCATATTTTTACTAGGGGGTGATAAGGAATGAAGGATGGAGGAATAAGAAAGAGAGAAGAGGAGGAATTTGAAGGCCAAATTCTTCCATAGAAAAAGGTGGATGAGTTTCCAAGGGAAACCATCATGGGTAAAAAAGGACTACTCAAAGAATTCAAAAGAGTCAACAAAAGAGTAGATCCAACATATTTTGCAGAGAAATATGGAGAGGGTCCATCTATAGCTAAGTATCCCAGACATGAAGAACATCATATTCAAATTGAAAACAATATGAGCTACAGAATCTGCCACAATACACTGAGTATAGTGAAAGAGGGAGCAACATTGAAGCTAAGTTGTAGAATGTTTCCTCACTGGAAGAAGCATCTATGTGTAAAGAAGAGCTGGTAGAGAAGGAGAATGAATAATTTGTGTGTGTTGCAGAGAAAGAGCATACAATTGTCGATGAATCTCATAGTGCTCAACCACATGTGGATGATAGTTACATAACTTCCTACATAAATTTCTATGCTTTGGTGAATCCAATGATGATGGTGATAAAGAAGTTGTCTATGAAATAGCCACTAAATCCCATTGTGTAAATGCATAGATGGATGACAAATACAAATATATAGAAATTGTAGTTTAAGTAGACAATGTAGCTGCATGTGATGGTTAATATGCCAATGAAGCAACTAGTGATTTATTGAATACAAAAAATATTGTTGATGAAGACTATGAAGGCTAAATTTCCCAAGAACCAGTATTCATTGATGAAGTGCATTGAAAAGAGGATGAAGATGATATCTCAATAGCACAGTTTGAATTACTTGAAGTTAAATTTGATGATGAACACTTATATCACGAAGATCATTTGCAGATCACGAATGAAAAGAAGTTGATTAATCAATTTCTATTTGGAAGGTTGACCATTCTTAGCAATGACCAAGTGGATGATGTCTTGAATGTAGTAAAAATACATGAAGGAAATGCATGTGAAGATGAATTTATAGCAGTAGTAGATAAGGTAAAATCAATAATAGCAATTGCATGTAACGTAGTAGAAGAAGAGCCAGAAGAAGTGATGGAGGTATCCACGAATGCTATTTATTAAAAATTGAGAATTGAATAGAGGAAGATGATCCAAATAGAGATTGAAATCTTGAATATCATGTTGATGATATATTTATGAGGTGGAGCCTTGAAGAGATTTGGTCTTATTAGTCTTTGTTGAGTAGTGATGACAGTATGCTATATGATGAGAAAAACAAGTGGGTTCCATGAATTCCCACACTAGAGGAATTTGAAATAATGAATATTACATCCTTTGGTATGAAGGGCTTTCAATGTTTTAATGATTCCAAGCATAATGAAGACTTTGCAAATGAATTTGGAAGAAGGTCTAAAGAATTTGAGGAAACATTGAAGAACAAGATTAGAGTAAAGGTGAAGTATAAGAATAAGAGATGTCTAGAGTTAAAAGTATGGACCATGAAGAATAATAAAAGAATTGAAAACATTAGAATTTGTACCAAAAAGTACAAGAAAAAACTAAATTGCCAGATAGTAGCAAATAAAGCAGAGATGGATATCTTTGAACAAGTTGTAAGCCTAGTTGAGACATACACCAACACGCATTCACATTCACTTATTTTTTATGTAAGCCTTAGAACTAGTATGTGGGCTGGTGCAAGGCAATGATACCCAATTATGACACGTTAGTTGCAATGGCATTCTGTAAAAACCAAAATATTATCATTAAAATTAATTATTAGAGGTACCTACAATTTTTTTTTGGATTAGGTGTAAACAGATGAAACGTAGAAAAACGGATGACCTTCCAGAATATATAACTTTTATTTATGGAAAAGTGGTATAACCACCCCAAAATGTCATTATTCGAAGATTGGTATGTTATTTTTTTCTCAAACATAATGCACATGTTTTTGTTGAGCCACCCGTTTGCTATGTTAGTTTTCAATTTACAAGAAAAAAATTATGTAGAGGCGTAGGCAATAGAAGAATCTTGTGTGGGGCTATTTTTCCAAAATTTTAAAAGTCAATTTTATATTTTTTTTTAAATTACCGAAGTTAGTGAAGCCCTAAAACGACATGGTCAAGTGTTGAGCCACCATATCATGGTCTAAAAATAATCAAAATACTTTTTTTTTAGGTTGTAGGTATTTTCATTCTCTTGTGTGGGTTCTCTTCCATTTTCGAAATAGGGAAGCCAATCAAAAGTTATAGGCCAAATAAACGACCTATGTTTTTTACAAATTTGACATGAGTGCAGTTAAAAATGAATTAAAAATAGAAAACAACAATAGATCTATTAAAAAATTATATATTTAGAATTTGCACACAGAGCTTGACAAGCATGTGAAATTTCCTCTGCAGTGCACTCGTGGAGTTTATGTGGAACTAGTTGTGAAAAACTGAAAGTTACAACATTTGATGTTTTTTGCCATAAATCAAGCATAAATTAGAATGAGCCTCAAGGTGCAATCTGAAGCTAATTCCAAGCCTTTAAGGGCACCAAAAACAATTGGAATTTAGACATGCGTGTGCACAAATGCACGCACGCGCAAACACGTGCATGCATGACTGACAACGCACACGCGTAGTTGCGCGCACGTGTCCGTGCATGTATGCGTTATTGTATGCCTTTCTATGGTTTATTTATTTTCGTTTGTCAACGGGATACATGAATTTGATGAAGATGTGATGATGAAGAAGATGACGATGATGGAAGTGTTGATGGGGAAGGGGGAGATGACAATGATGTTGATGATGATGATGATGATGATGATGAGATGATGGTGATGGTGATGATGATGAATATTTTGATGATGATGACAATGGTGATGAAGATGACGATGAGGATGATGAGGATGATGGTGATGATGATGATGATGATGATGATGATGATGGTGATGGGGATGATGGTGACAAGGATGATGATCATGATGGTGATGAAGATGATGATGATGTTGATGATGATGATGATGAATATGATCATCATCATTATCATATTCATCATCATCTTCATCACCATCATGATCATCATCCTCGTCACCATCATCCCCATCACCATCATCATCATCATCATCATCACCATCATCCTCATCATCCTCATCGTCATCTTCATCACCATTGTCATCATCATCAAAATATTCATCATCATATCATCATCATCATCATCATCATCATCAACATCTTCAACATCATTGTCATGTCCCCCTTCCTCATCAACATCTCCACCATTGTCATCTTCTTCATAATCACCATCTTCTTCATCACCATCTTCATCACCATTGTCATCATCATCGACATCTTCATCTCCATCATCATCATCTTCTTCATCCTCATCACCATCATCATCATCATCATCTTCATCATCATCATCGTCGTCATCATCAACACCATCATCATCATCATCCTTCTTCCTCATCATCATCAACATCTAGGTCATCATCTTCATCGTCATCATCATCATCATCATCATTATCATCCTCATCATCACCATTGATGGTGATGATGATGATGTTGATGAAGAGTACGATGATCATCAACATCATCATCATCTTCATCATCATACTCATATTCATCATCATCCACCACCACCACCACCATCATCATCATCATCATCATCATCATAATCTTCGTCATCACCCTCTTCCTCATCATCATCATCAACAGCATCTTCGTCGTCATCATCATCATCAATGATGATGATGATGATACAAGGATGATGATGAGGATGATGAAGAAGATGGCGATGACGAGTATGATGAGGATGATGAAGATGACAATTATGATGATGAAGACAATGATCATCGTGGCCATGATCATATGATGATGATGATAATTGTGAGGATGTTGAATATGGCAATGATGATGATGATCGTGAGGATGTTGAAGATGGAGATGATGATGACTAATGAAGATGATGATGACGAATATGATGATGATCATATTCATCATCATCATCTTCATCATTGTACTCATATTCATCTTCATCCACCACCACCACCACCACCACCATCATCATCAGATCATCATCAGCATCATCATCCTTGTCCTCACAATGATGATGATGATGATGATGATGATGATGATGAAGATGATGATCATGATCATGTTGTTGATGATGATGAAGATGCTGATGATGATTTGTTGCATATTTGTCATCATAATCATCATCATCATCATCATCTACATTAGTCATCATCATCATCTTCATCATCATCGTCGTCATCATCATCATCATCATCGTCATCATCATCATCCTCATGCTCGTCCTCACAATGATGATGATGACAATGATGGTGAAGATGATGATGATGATAATGATGTGGATCATGTTGTGGATGATGATGAAGATGATGATGATGTGTTGCATATTCACCATCATATTCATCATCAACATCATCATCATCATCATCATCATCATCATCTCCATTAGTCATCATCATCACCATCATCATCATCAACATCATCATCATCACCGTATTCATCATCATCATGATGAAGATGATGATGATGATGATGATGACGATGATGATGATGACGATGAAGATGGTGATGATGATGATGATGATGACTAATGGAGATGATGATGATGTTGATGATGAAGATGATGACGAATATGCAGTACATCATCCTCATCATCATGATCATCTTCATCATCTTCTTCATCATCATCAACACCATGATGAGGATGATGATGATGATAAAGAAGATGGCGATGACGAGTATGATGAGGATGATGAAGATGATGATTATGATGACGAAGACAATGATCATCGTGACCATGATCATATGATGATGATGATGATGGTGAGGATGATGAATATGGAGATGATGATGACTAATGAAGATGGTGATGACGAATATGATGATTTTGATGATGATGATCATATTCGTCATCATCATCATCATCTTCATCATCATACTCATATTCATCATCATACACCACCACCACCATCATCATAATCATCATCATCATCACCATATCATCATCATCCTCGTCCTCACAATGATGATGATGATGAAGATGATGACGATGATGAAGATGATGATGATCATCATGTTGTTGATGATGACGAAGATGAGGATGAGGATGAGGATGATGTGCTACATATTCATCATCATCTTCATCTTCATCATCAACATCATCATCATCATCATCATCATCTAACGCCAATTTCATTAAACTTGGACTTATTCTAGTCCAAGTCACTTTGAAGACGGGGCTAAAACCACCTTTCTAAACTAGAAAATCAAGCAAAATCCAGTTCCAAAACTACCAAATCCAGGTTCCGAAAGTGCCAAAACCGATTCCAAAAGTGCCAAAACCGGTTCTGAAAGTGCTAAAACTGATTCCAAAATTGCCAAAACCGATTCCAAAAGTGCCAAATCAAGGTTCCAAAAGTGACAAAACCGGTTCCTAAATAGCCAAAAACCGGTTCCAAAAGTGCAAAATCCAGTTCCGAAAGTGACCAAACCAGTTCCAAAACTACCAAATCCGTTTCCAAAAGTACCAAAATCCAGGTTCCAAAACCATAATTTTTCTTTTGATATTTGTGTCTGTATAATATGATGGTCATTTGAAGTTGAAAGTCATTAACCAACACCCCATTTTTGAATGAGGCTCAAGCTAAATGAATGAAGGGGTGACCGACCCTTCTTCTGTTCATTATTATTTTTATTATAGTTATAGACTGCAAGAAGGGTGGTTCGATCCTTCTTGTGTTCACCATTCTGGATACAGATTAATTGTTGGATATTGGTGTTCACAATTATCTACTAAAAGAAGGGGCGACCAATCCTTCTTGTCGGCAATCAGGATAAATATTGTTTACATGTTATAACATAGGCAATGTCTCGATCCCTGCCACATAATGCAAAGGTCGGTAGTGGGGAAATGTTGTCCCAACCTTCTTAGATTAATTGTTCTTCATTTCTCTTTTAAATGAAGGGTCGACCGACCCTTCTTGTGCTTAGTATTTTTGCAGTCTTCGACATTTAGGATATACATGAATTGGCAGCCTATACTTCGTGGGTTGAATATTTACACGATTCCCTCATAAATGAAGGGGCGACCGACCCTTCTTCTGACCAATATTATTTTCATACTAGTTCTAGACTACCAAAAGGGTCGACTGACCCTTCTTGTGATTTATATTTATCCAGTCTTGACCCTTATGGTTATACATGAATTGATCTCTATTTTGGAAGGCGAAAATCTCACACATGTGAGACTCAAAGAGAGAACTGACGCCATAGGAAGTGATGACATGGCATCTATGATGACATGGAATGTGTGATGATGACATGACACGTATGATGACATGCCATGTATGATGACATGGCATGTATGATGACATGGCATCGAAAGACATATGATGGTGTTCTGGTGTTATCGTTAAGTCAATGTTGCAATGTGACATCATTCTGGAAAAGTATGGCAAGTTTGTGAAACTTTGGAAATTGACAAAGTATGGAAAAAGTAGTCAAAACTGCTCTGAGAGAATGCCCGCCATAATTCATGGTTTTAGAAAAATGCGTGCACCATCATATCATGCTATAGCTTGTTGAAGTGGCTATATAGTTATACATGATTGCGGATTGCGGGAACTGTTTGAGTAATGGATTTGCGACATGTGTTTCCGAAACCCGCAATTTGGATTGTGGATTGCAGAAAATTTGGTTTGTTTTTATTTCGAGTTGTAGTCCCACACCCTACAATTGTGGATTACGGGAACGTTGTAATGTAATATCCATAGTTGGATATTCTCAATAAATTCAGAATGAGTCCATAATTTCTGAAATAACCCACATATCCGTAGATATAAAAATGATATCTAAATCTATAGATTGATGAGATGATAAATATACAATTGTTGGCCCGCTTTTATAGTTGCTTGGGCATTTCCTATTTGAGGGGATGCATCCTCTCATTAACTATTACTCCTACTTATTATTATAATTAATGTATTAATAATTATTTGTTACATTTCCTTCCCATTAAGGGAAGCTTAGTCCTCAAAGCTTATTGAAGAAAAGGGTTATGTATTTTTATCTTGAACCGTCATCTCTGGATCTTTTTTTTGTATTTGTGATACTTGATGAAATGAGGTGATACAAGTTATGAATTCCAAATAAGAACTATCGCATCGTCTCTGATGTGGTCCATCCGAGATCTATTTTTATCGGAGCTATTTGATCACTTTGTGAGATGGGTCTTCTCATTTGTTTAGTATTTTGATTTGATGTTCTTACTTGTCTTGCAACATGACTCTTCTTTGTATGTTCATTTTAACCCTGTCGTTGGTCAAAATGACGTTTATAATTTGGGTGTCGATAAGGAGTCCTGGCTATTTTTTTCTGCAGGAGTGACTTCTTTTTGAATTGTGTCAAGGACTGATTTTACTTCTTCAACTTGACTTTCTTTTCCTGGGTATATAGATACTTCCTCCTCAATTTGCACTAATTTTCTCTCTAATAGATTGTTATTACTCTGAATTTTCTTGAACCTTGTGTCCTGCTACTTTTTGTCCTCTTTGAACATCTCAATTTGTTTCTCTAGTTCTTGATTACGATTTTTCAAATGATGGTTTTCTTCTTGTTGTTCTAGTATTTTTCCTTCTAGGTCTTCATTAGAGTGTTCCATCTTCTTACTATTTTTCAACTTTTTAATTTTCGTAAGTAATGTTTTGTTATGAATTATTAGTCAAAATAGTTCTTCAGTATTGCTTGCTAATATGTCATTGACTTTCTTAATTTCCACTTTGTGCGTCTTTTTAGTAGCGTCATATGTCTATTGGAGTTCTTTATTCTTTTGTTGTTGTTGACCTATGTCTGATTCTTGACTTTGTAGCTTCCTCTAAACTTGCATCAATTCATCATCTTTGTCCTTGACAAGCTGGTTTAAACGCTTTATTTCTTCTTCTAAATCATTATTGCTTCCATCGAGTGACTTATCGTCATTTTTTGACTTTCTAATCTCGTCTTCTAGGTTTTGATTGTGGATTTTTAAACATGATATTTCTTTACCATGATTAGATAACATTTTCTTTTTATCTCTTATGGTTCGTTCTAGCTATCGATTTTGATTCCATAAGCAACGATTCTCATCGTCTCTCCACTCCTTTAAGAACTTATGTGTCTCAATATCAGCTTGTAGACATTTACTGATCGCTTTATATTGCTCTAATTTGTCCAGTGCTGCTTGTAACTATGAATTCTTTTCTAATTTTGAATTCGCCATAATTCCTGGCTTTGGACAATAACTTGGTCTTCTTGACTTGATTTCTTTTGGTGATAGATAGTCTTCAACCTTTCGATGATAGAGGTTCTTTGACTTCCTTGATAAGTCTTCCTTTGACTTCTTCAATGATGGATGACCTTTGTTAGATCTTGAATTCTTGGCTTCTTTCCCCTTTTGATAATAGATGGACACACAAAACTATGTGATCATCTTTGATGTGACTTGTCTTTGACTGGTTTAGTGATAGATCATTTTCTTTGATCGTGAGGGGTGGACGTGGGAGGAGGGGGTGCATGGAAGCGACGAAGTGGCAGGAAGGTGTGGGGGATGGGGAAAGGAAAATGGGAGTGCTGGTTGAGGGAATCATAGGCATGAGCATTTGTGAGGTCATCGGTGGAGTGCGGTAGAGGTAGGGGGTGGTGCAATGAGAGGAGTTGAGTTTAAGGTAAAAAACCTCCAAATTCAGAAATTCTGAAAATAGCTAGACAAGGTCTGAATATTTAGCCAAAAGATGGACCAGAATGCAGCTCTGATACCAATGTAATATCCATAGTTGGATATTCTTAATAAACTCGGAATGAATTCATAATTTTTGAAATAACCCACATATCCGTAGATATAAAAATGATATATAAATTTATAGATTGATGAGATGATAAATATACAATTGTTGGCCTACTTTTATAGTGGCTTGGGCATTGCCTATTTGAGGGGACACATCCTCTCATTAACTATTACTCCTACTTATTATTAATATTAATGTATTATTAATTATTTGTTACATATATTTAAAAACAATTAAACCCCCCCAACTCGTCTTCCACATTCCCCAGATTAGATCTCAGCGATTGACTTGTCTTAATCTTACAGCCCAGAATAAAGCCAACGGAATTAATAAATATGTCGATTTTGTTTCTATTTCCTTTTAATATTTTTCATCTTCGAAAATTACCTGCTGTATGGATTTTACTACCAATTCTGTTTCAAAAATTGCCAAATCCAGGTTCCAAAACAATACTTTTTCTTTTGATATTGCCACTTTTGAAATTGGTTTTTGCGGTGTTCCGATATGATAATTATGACAGTCATTTGAAGTAGTAAAAAATATACAAATTATCAAATGAATCATTGTTTGCATAATATGGCGGTCATTTGAAGTTGAATTTCATTAACCGACACCCCATTTTGAATGAGGCTCAAAATAAATGAATGAATGGTCAACTGACCCTTCTTCTTGTTGATGTATATGTAAATTCGGAATGTATTTTACCCATATATATTGTATTCCTATAGAGATGTTATTATTCTTCTATATGGAAGTGTTTGTATTCCTATAGAGATGTTATTATTATTCCTCTATACGGAAGTGTTGTCATTTATGTTGTAAGTGTCGTAACTTATACTTGATGGGTTCTTAGACCACCTTGATGGGGTCCGCCCTGTGTGAGTCATGTGGGTAAATGGGTTATTAGACCACCAAGTGTGGGGTTATCCCATATGAATGTAACCATGGGTTATTAGGATAAGCTAGACAAGTTGGACCCACTGGTTTATTGGGTAGGACAGGACAAGTATAAATAGAGATCGAGAGATCTCTATTTGATCATTCACTTACTCACTCTTCCATCACTCAGAAAGTGGCACACATGTGAGGAGGAGGATCTGTTGCTAGGAGAAGACTATCTCTTGTACTTTGGTTGTATCAGTGCTCTTTCTATCTCTAAGGAAGTTGCGGGGTTTTTCACCTTCTTGGTTTTCCCCGATGAAACTCTGTGTCTCTTGTGTGCTTGCATTATTGTGTCCATGATTGTTATGCTGTAAATATGCTGTAGATATGATGTACATGTTATTCTCTCAGTTAAGTTCTTAGATCAGATTGAAAATTCAGAAAAACTAACATGGAATCAGAGCTAGCCTGAAAGAAGGCATGGTATGGCATGTATGACACTTGTTGCACTTGCGATGCTAGGGCTTGATATAGCAAAAACCAGTCATCGTAGCACTTTCACCATAAATCCATTTTGGAAAAGTTTCAGAATGTGAAAATTTTAAAGGTCTAAGATAAGATCCCCATGTACCTTGTGTCCAAAGCACAACTTCTAATTCGTTGTACTTTGTGTTTTAGGATCCGTACAATCTAGGGTTTCTACCTCTTCCAGATCTGAGTCATAAACAGGTGACCTAGGAAAAAAGGTCATAAATTGGGCTAGGAATATCCAAATAAAATTTAGTAAAACATGACAGGTAGGGAACAGACTTTAATTTCTCAGGCCAAAGTTTCAGAGGCCGAAAGTGAACCAGTGACACGTGGCACTCCGTACACGTTTGCTCATGTTTTATCCCATAAACAGGTCACGTTGCGACACTTAGAATAACTCTCTCTCAGAGAATCCAATTGAGGTCAGACCTATGGGGTTAGAAATATGACAGGTCGGGCTACCACAGGTAGAAGTTTCAAACCCTTTGGATTCATAGTTTCGGAGTTACACTAGAAACAATCAGGTGCATATTTCTGTCAAAACAGAATTGGATTTTGAGCACCTTCATTCATGGCTCCGGGAATTAGGGTTTCGGAGAAAGTTGAAATTTTTGTAATCGAAGACAACGACTGAATGCTACTCATAAAAATCAAAATTTAGAGACCAAGATCAAATTTTTTGGTTTTGCAGAAGGTCGAGCTAGATCAAACCCTATTTCGGGACTTTGATCGGAAAAGTGGAAAATTAGGGCTTCTGCAAAAGTTGGATTTTTTTAAGTCTGTGACCATGGCTGGAAGCTCCTCAGAAAAATAGAAGTTTAGAGCTTTGAATCGAACCTTTTGTTTGGGTAGAAGGGTGGTCTTTATCAAACCCTAGTTAGGGATCCTATCCAGAAGATCCAAAAGTTTCAAAGGCAATTTTGAGGGGTGAAAATTTGCAGTTTTCAAATTCTGAGTATACTAGCTTGATCAACTCATCAAGGCGCATCCTTCTATCCTTTTAGAAGTTTGAAATTCAAAGTTTCAATTTTTAGGGTTTCTCTGACAAACCCTAATCCAGCTCCAGATCCAGTTTTTGCAAATCAAGTGGATTGGGTTAATCATTTGGTCATCTGCATAAGTGAAGAAGTTCCTGTTTCAGAGGGAGATGAGGCTAAGGCCTTCCATAAGAAGATTACAAGCAATCTCGACAGGTATGACTTATCTAGGTATGTTTCAATATCTGTTCATGATTAAGTTTATGGTATGTTTGTCTTCATTAAGTTTAGTACAATCTTGATTAACTTTAGACTTGTCGTATCACCCTAATAAAATTATGGATGCAGATATTCATTGATTAGGGTTTTGACACTTATGATTGTACTAATGCGTTGTGGTGTTGTATGAGGTTAATGTTGTTCGCTAACATGAAAGGCACATCAAGAAAGACAAATCATGTTCTAGTTCAAGAACATATGACCATGGTGACATAAAGAAAATGATTCATCCATTGTCATGGATCACATAGAAGATCTACTTATGAGGTATGTATAACTTGGTTCTATAATGGTTAACCTATGAGATATGCAGGTTACTAGCACAAGTCATTGAAGAGAACAAGAAGACAGTATGCGGGTATGTTAGACATAACTAGCTAGCATGCTAATCCAGGTATGTTTTTCCTATGTCAAGTTAGAATCCTACCTTGTGTTAGGATCTCTCGTATAAGTATACTTGGTATGATTGATAATGATTATTTATGAAGTTATAGGTTTGAGTAATCATGGGTTTAGGCATATTATGCTTCTTAGTTTGATTGATGATGTGACTAACCAGAAATGTCCTGTGTTCAAATAGGAATATGCATGAGTAAAGGAATTGTGATAAATTATCTATGTATGAAATGATCTTGACTATACATGTTTAAGATTATCTTGTCCTGAGATTATACTAATGAATGTGTGATTATGCATGAGATCTTGAGGATGGCACAATCATGACACTAGTGCACATTTAAGCATGCACAGTGGTCCAGGATGGATAGGACAGATAATCCAGATCAAGAGGGAGCACACTCCAGTAGTTCCTGCAAGGAAGCAAAGATTGAGAGGGAGTCCACTCTACAAACCAAACAAAGATAAGTATTTGAATTGTCATTTCTTGCATATCTGTTTGTTTAAATAATATTGTCCAGTGATGTATATGTTTATGTTCCTAGACTTAGGGTGTGTATTATGCACATTATAATAATTGCATTAATGAACAGTATACTACTAATATGCATGTGATGGGTAAGTGGCCTATGGCACTGTACAACATTCCATTGCTACTTATCTAGAATGAAACCTCTTTGCTGACATGTTGGGAGTTGTGCACACTCTTAACAATGTTCTGGTAGAGATTGGAAGGCATCTAGAAAGTTATGGGATATGGATAAATGTTGTATTGAAGCATTGGCTAAGATAATTGCATGACTGTATGACATATTTATTTATGTGTAAGAATTTGTTCTGAAAACTATGAGATGCTTTCTAATCATGCAATTTAACTTGTTTTGTAGGAAATATTGTATACCATCACCTACAAAAGAAGGACTACAACATTTGTTCAACAACAAAGTTATATATTGAAGATATTGAAGTTCCCAGGATTCAGAAAGAATGCCATGATCGAGGAGTACTGATCGATCATGAAGAATGATGTTTGGGATGCAGTCCCAAGACCTGAAGAGAAGTCTGTTGTGACTTCCAAGTGGATCCATAAGATCAAGCATGCTGCAAATGATAGCACAGAAAAATACAAAGCGAGAATTGTAGCTTGTGGCTTCTTTAAGAAAGAGGGGATAGACTATGAAGAAAATTTTGCTCCTATGGCTAGGTACACTTCCATCAGATCAATACTTGCTTTGGCTGCAGTGATGAAATGGAAGATACACCAAATGGATGTCAAGACTACTTTCTTGAATGGTATAGTCGAAAAGGAAGTGTATGTGGAGCAGCCACTCGGGTTTGAGACACATGACTAAGAGTCACATGTGTGAAAACTGAAGAAAGCCCTGTATGGTTTGAAACAGGAAGCCAGGACTTGGTATGGCAGGATAGATGGCTTTCTATCCAGTTTGGGCTTTACCAAAAGTAAATCGGATTCCAACCTTTACTACAAGGTTGAGGAAGGCAATCTAGTGATACTACTTTTGTATGTGGATGACCTATTTGTTACAGGTGAGGATAGATTGATTGCCGACACACAGTGGAAGCTTGCTACTGAGTTTGAGATGAAGGACTTGGGTATGATGCACTATTTTCTAGGCATGGAGGTGTGGTAAAGTGTAGATGGAATCTTCCTTGGAAAAGGGAAGTATGCAGTAGAGATCCTGAAGAGGTTCAGGATGATGGACTGCAAGGCCATGGCCACACCTATGGCATCGAACCTGAAGCTTTTGTGTGATGCTTCATCTTATCTGGTTGATGTCACGATGTATCATCAAATGATTGGGTCCTTGATGTACCTGACGAATACAAGACCAGATATTTTCTTTGTGGTGAACACATTGAGCCAGTTCCTGACGGATCCCAGAGATTGGGCAGGCAGTGTTGTAGATAGGAAGAGCACATCTAGGTGCTGCTTTAGTATGGGATCAGGTGTGATCTCTTGGTTTAGTAGGAAGCAGTCCTGTGTAGCACTGAGTACAACCAAGGCAGAGTATGTTGTAGCATTTTGTGAGGCAGTATGGCTCTGGAAGCTACTGTCTGAGTTATTTGATCTCTCATTGGAGGCTACTGGTATCCTTTATGACAACCAGAGCTGTGTGAAGCTATATGATAACCCGATGTTCCACGATAGGTCGAAGCACATCAAGATCAAATATCACTATATCAGGGATATGGTGCAGAGAGGAGTAGTGAATCTCCTGTATGTTGCAACAGATGAGCCGGTTGTAGATGTGATGACAAAGCCACTAGCCAGAGTGAAGTTCGAGTACTTCTGAGAGAGGCTTGGTGTTCTTCAGATTGATGACACTTCGAGGAAGAAGTGATGGACACATTTTCTGAAGCCATTCCAAGCATGGTGAGAGGAGGATCCTTCACATGGCTATGGATGTAAGCTTTGGATGATGAGAATCAGGACGATGCTCTAGTTACTGCTATGTATATGCATCATGTTGGATGCTTGGACCATGTATCTGTATACGTATCAAGTGGATACGATTGTATGATCAAGTAGATCATGTATGTTGATATATATCAGATGGATACATTGTATGATCAGGTGGATCATGTATCTATGTATGTATCAGGTGGATACATTGTATGATCAGGTGGATCATGTATGATGATATGCATCAGGTAGATACTTGGTATGCATCAGGTGGATGCATTGTATGATCAAGATTATCATAGATGACGAGCTTCAGGCTGTTGCTCTAGATGACATGCATCGGGATGATGCAGTGATGATGATTAGGATGATCATGTACATTAGGACGATGTATGGTGAGTATCAGGTTGATACTCTGTGGCCGTGGACAGGTTGTGCAGATGAGCATGTAAGTTGACCTGGGAGATCCAACAAGTAGAGCTGTGTGCTCGTAACAGCGTGGGATGCTCTTTCGAGGAATTGCTCTGGGAGGACATATAATAGTGCCCTGGGAGATTTGACAGGTAGAATTGTGTGCTCATAGCAGCCTGGGATGCTCTTTCGAGGTTTTGTCCTATGGCATGTAATGTGCTCCTAGGAGATCCAATAGGTAGAGATGAGTGCTCATAACATCCTGGGATGCTACAGCCAGGTTTTTCCATGACCACATGTAATATGCTCCTAGGAGATCCGACAGGTAGAGCTGAGTGCTCGTAACAGCTTGGGATGCTACAGCTAGGTTTTGTGGGGAGATCACATGTAATGTGCTCCTAGGAGATTTGACAGGTAGAGATGTGTGCTCGTAACAGCCTCGGATGCTACAGCCAGGTTTTGTGATGGGGTCACATGTAATGTGCTCCTGGGAGATCTGACAGGTAGAGATGTGTGGTCATAATAGCCTGGGATGCTACAGCCAGGTTTTGCGATGCATGTAATAAATCCCGAGGATTCTAGAGTATGGCCAGTGATGATGAAGACTTATAGATGGTGGGCCTACATCCAGTATGAAAAAGGACTGGCTCTGTAGAACTTCCTATGACGAGTAGAATGGATATTGATTGAGATTACAACAGCATTGATGATGACAATGATTCGCTGATGATGATCCAAAGAAGAAGACTTGTGCTAGCAGATCTGTGTTGAGAAATACCTTCCTAGTTAAGAGGGAGTGTTGATGTATATGTAACTTTGGAATGTATTTTACCCATGTATATTGTATTCCTATAGAGATGTTATTATTCCTCTATACGGAAGTGTTTGTATTCCTATAGAGATGTTATTATTATTCCTCTATACGGAAGTGTCATCATTTATATTGTAAGTGTCATAACTTATACTTGATGGGTTATTATACCACCTTGATGGGGTCGGCCCTGTATGAGTCATGTGGGTAAATGGGTTACTATACCACCAAGTGTGGGGTCGGCCCATATTAATGTAACCATGGGTTATTAGGCTAAGCTAGACAAGTTGGCCCGATTGGTTTATTGGGCAGGACAAGACAAGTATAAATAGAGATTGAGAGATCTCTATTTGATCATTCACTTACTCACTCTTGCATCACTTGGAAAGTGGTGCACATGTGAGGAAGAGGATCTGCTGCTAGGAGAAGACTATCTCTTGTACTTTGGTTGTATAATTGCTCTCTCTATCTCTAAGGAAGTTGCGGAGTTTTTCACCTTCTCAGTTTTCCCCGGTGAAACTCTGTGTCTCTTGTGTGCTTCCATTATTGTGTCCATGATTGTTAAGCTATAGATATGCTATACATGTTATTCTCTCAGTTAAGATCTTAGATCAGAATGAAAATTTAGAAAAACTAACACTTCTGCCCACTATTATTTTCATAATAGTTCTAGACTACAAGAAGGGTGGTACAATCCTTCATGTGTTCATCATTTTGGATACAGGTGAATTGTCAGATATTGGTGTTCACAATTATCTACTAAAAGAAGGGGTGGCCGATCCGTCTTGTTGGCAATCGGAAGTCCTGAGAAATATTGTTTAGATGTTATAACTTAGTGAATGTCTCGATCCCTACCATATACTGCGAAAGTCAGTTGTGGGGAATTGTCGTGCCAACCTTCGTAGATTTAATATTTTTTCATTTCTCTTTTAAATGAAGGATCAGCTAACCCTTCTTGTGGTTAGTATTTTTTCAGTCTTCACTATTCAAGATATAGATGAATTGACAACCTATACTTCATAGGTTGAATATTTGGACAATTCCCTCATAAATAAAGGGGCAGTTGACCCTTCTTCTGCCCAATATTATCTTCATACTAGTTCTAGACTGCAAGAATGGTCATATGATCCTTCTTGTGTTCACCAGTATGGATATAGGTGAATTACTGGATATTCAGATTTGATTCCCACAACCTGCATTTGCGAGTTGCAGGAAGAGGATTGTAAATGTTTGCGTTCTGCATGAGCACAACCCGCAATGCATATTGCGGGAAAAGTTCAAATATTGGATTTGCAATTCTCCTCTCAACAAAGTTTGTCATTGTAGAGTCTTGATCAAATTCCTTGATGGTATAGTGAAGAGGATCAATGGAGTTTTATGCATTCCAGGTTTTGCGTGTAACGTAGTATTATTAAGAAAACTTATTCATGTTCGTGTCAGGTTCCTTTTATCTAACAAAGGGTGTAAAATGGTCTAGTAATCTATGGTGCTTGATAAGGGTGATTGTGTGGGAACTTTATTCAATGTTGATGCATGTATTGTTCAATATAATAGTTATTCAATTTCTACAGTGAACAATCACTAGGATCTACAACCTCACAATTAGAAATTGTACATACCTCTAATGGTCATGAATCTTAGGTACCTAAACAAACCCTTGCTTCAGAAATGAATTTACCTACAAAGGTGAAAAGTCCAATGTCTAAAATATTCACTCATTGTTTGAATAGCTAGTCAATTGGCTAAGTTATAACATATAAAAATGGTTTGTCCGACTTCTGCTTTCCAACAAGAAGGATCGGCCGCCCCTTATCTTTGTAGTTAATTGTGAAAACATTTATCCAGCAATTCAGATATATCCATAATGTAGAACAGAAGAAGGGTCGACCAACCCTTCTTGCAGTGTCAAACTATTATGAAAATAATATTGGGAATACGAAGTGTCGGCCAACCATTCAATTACGAAGAAATTTTCAAAATAGAACACCTTGGATGTTTTAACATATAAAAATTGTTTCTCCCAACTTCTGTTTTCCGACAAGAAGGATCAGCCACCCCTTCTTTTCGTAGTAAATTGTGAAAACCTTTATCCAACAATTCATCTATATCCATAATAGAGAACACAAGAAGGATCGACCGACCCTTCTTGCGGTGTCAATTTACTATGAAAAAAATATTAGGAATAAGAAGGGTTGGTCGACCCTTCATTTGTGAGGGAATTGTAACAATAGAAGACCTTGGAGAAAGAGTGACCACTCTTTCCTTGAGAATATTTCCACCTGCCAACCAAGCCTTTGAAGCAAAATGTCTATAAATTTTGTTGTTTAAATGTTGATATCTAGTATCCCATGGTGACACGTGGAACGATCATATTGTGACATGTGGCATATTTGATTTGGCAAATTGAGTATTAGAAATAAAGTTTAATTATAGTATTGACTCGTTCATAATATTTTCTCCTCTGAGCATCACTGAATCCATGCTACGTTTTATTCTCTATTAAACACTATGTTTTAAATATGGTTGGGCGAACTGCAAGAGGAAGCAAATAATTATAGTAGCATTTGTGGTCTCATAGAATCACTGCCTCTCTAGCTACCGGTACACCCTATTATCTTGGTCATTCATGTTGAATCATCTAGATACTTGCAATTGTTGAGACCTATGGATTGGAAATATTGACACCTAAATCCTCCAAAAGTAAAGGTATCAAAGGCAAAGACCGTGTTTTGATGTTCTGTGCCTATGTTTCATGTTCTAATCAGCCATCAAACCCAAATGGTTTCTCTTTTAAATGAAGGATCGACCGACCCTTCTTGTGCTTAGTATTTTTGCAGTCATAACCATTTAGGATATACATGAATTGACATCCTATACTGTAAAATTAGTCACAGTAGATCTAATGAACAAGTAAATCAATCACAATAGATGAAACTCAGAAAATATGGTGTAAACTGTGTAAGAACATGCATTAGTGCTCAATATCCCAATAAGGGTGAAAATTACAATACAATAATGTCACAGTGAGTGAGCCAAGCCAAGCAATTCGAATTGCCTAAGGAGGTTAATCAAATAACTTGCATGGTGTAGCTTGTCTTCACTAGGAGTCCTCATCATCATCAGTGGAGTGTCATCAATACACAAGTAACTGTCAACAGGTGTCAAACTGAGTCTAACTGAGTGTATGTAGGTGTAACACATGCAAAGGAGTGAAAGGAGGCTCAAGTGAGGCACATGGGGAGCTAACTAGAGTCAGAACAGGTTGTCTAGGCTAACTGGAGGTCAATCGGAGTGTCAAAGATAGTTAACTAGTCAATTTGTCCTCAAATCAAGGAGTAGATCCACAAATCACTCACTAACTAAAGTGTAACTGAGTGGTAGGTGAGGGAGGGCACCTTTCTCAAGTGGTAAGTGAAAGAAGGGTGACACACTGGCTAGGAGGGGTGTAAATGAGCAGAAAGAAGTTCCCGGGGCTAGAAAACTAAGGACTAGGTGCTGGGGAACACCACCCTGATGATTGGGCAGCATGCGGATGCATGCAATGCATGAAAATGCATGCATGCATGCAAAGTACATACTGAATGATGTGAATATCCTAACACCCTACACAAGATATACTATGTGGTATAAAAAATAAATGATAGGGCCTTGGTAACTGAGACCAAAGGTCACCCCAATACAATCATAATCCAAACTAAGAACAGTCAATAAACCGAGGAAATGGGGAAAACCTCATGGGAAAAATATCCCCCCTCAAAATAGACTGTAGCACACCAAAAGCTTTAACTGCTCCAAAATGAAGTAGATATTTCTAGAGGTATCTTACTCTTGGGAGTAAATGGATCATGCTCCAAAAACATGTGCTTGAATTCTCCATCGGTGGATGGAAGCGAATGTGGAGACTTTATGAGCTTGCTCTTCATACCGAAAATGGTGAGAACAAATCTTAAAATATGAATAAGATCATGGGGCCTGTAATTCAAACCAAGTGAGGTAGGATAAGCTCTAATAAGATCAAATAGCTCTTGAAACTTGAACTTCTTATCAGTAGAAGTTAAATCACCTCCAAGAATAGATGAATGGTTTCTTGAGATCTCCTTTGAACCAACAAGGGTGAGATCAAAACCAACATCAACAAAAAATGCATGAGAATTGAACTCAAGCGAATGGTAGTGCTCTTCATCTTCATTAAAACATTGAGAACATGTGCTAATGATCAAAAAATAGTATGTAGGAGGCATGCAATGAAGGAGGGTGAATGCTTCACCTTCAAAATCAGATTTTACCTCCAAAACATCAAGTAGATCATCATTCTGCATACTGGAAAACTCATATGAAAGAGAGGATTCAAGAACCTCTTCAAAATCTAGAGTATGAGCTGGTTTATCTTGCTCAGAATTCGAAATAGAAGATATTGAGAGAGTGAGTTTTGAATCTACGTTTCTTCTTCATCTTGAACAATTGTTGAGGCCAAGACATGATCAGAAACAAGACATAAGGAGATCTCACTGGGCTTGTTCTCCAAAAGGCTAGCATAATCCTCTTCTTCCTGCTTTCCAAATTCTCTATGAAGTTGGATCCATAGATCACTTGGATTTTCAGCAGTATTACTGAGGTAATGCCTACAAGGAGACATAGCAAGATATATTGCTCCAAAAGCTCTGTCACAATCATTGAGCCAATCATTCTCCTGTTCATCGGAATCAAAGTCTCTTGTATTACCAATGCACATATCAAAAAGACATTGTCTCTTCAAGAATGCAATTATCTTTGGTTTCCATTCATCATAGTTGAATGGAGTAAGAATATTTTGTGAAGAAGAAGTCTCCATCTCTGCATTAGCGAATGCAAATGGAAGAAGTAAGAAACCTGCAAATCACAATCAAAGCTAGAACAGTAATGTCAAACAATCCACCCTTTTAGAGTTGCATCACACTTAGGATTGGAGATCAAGCAATGTTGAATGGGTCCAATGTATCAAATCTAGGAATTATGTGGAAAAGTCAAGCTTTTGGAGTGGGATTGGAGAGAAAAATTCAGCATTAGCGAATGCATAAGCAGTTTTGCATGCCAAATCTTCAATATTTTTGAGCAAATTCACTCTATTTTTCTTGTAGAACACCTGTAGAAGAGAGATATTGTCCCTGCAATGGCTCTGATACCATGTAAAATTAGTCACAATAGATCTAATGAACAAGTAAATCAATCACAATAGATGAAACTCAGAAAATATGGTGTAAACTGTGCAAGAACATGCATTAGTGCTCAATATCCCAATAAGGGTGAAAATTACAATACAATAATGTCACAATGAGTGAACCAAGCCAAGGAATTCGAATTGCCTAAGGAGGTCAATCAAATAGCCTCCATGGTGTAGCTTTTCTTCACTAGGAGTCCTCATCATCATCAGTGGAGTGCCATCAATACACATATAACTGTCAACAAGTGTCAAACTGAGCAACAGGTGTCAAACTGAGTTTAACTGAGTGTATGTAGGTGTAACACATGAAAAGGAGTGAAAGGAGGCTCAAGTGAGGCACATGGGGAGCTAACTAGAGTAAGAACAGGCTACCTAGGCTAACTGGAGGTCAATCGAAGTGTCAGAGATAGTCAGCTGGTCAATCTGTCCTCGAATCAAGGAGCAGATTCAGAAATCACTCACTAACTAAAGTGTAACTGAGTGGTATGTGAGGGAGGGAACCTTTCTCAAGTGGTAAGTGAAATAAGGGCACCACACTGGCTAGAAGGGCTGTAAATGAGCAGAAAGAAGCTCCCGGGGCTAGAAAAATGAGGACTAGGTGCTGGGGAACACCACCCTGATGATTGGGCAGCATGTGGATGCATGCATGCATGCAAAGTACATACTGAATGATGTGAATATCCTAACACCCTGCAATATTCACCATTCAGGATATACATGAATTGACAACCTATACTTCATAGGTTGAATATTTGCACAATTCCCTCATAAATGAAGGGGCGACCGACCCTTCTTCTGCCCACTATTATTTTCATACTAGTTCTAGACTACCAGAAGCTTGATGGAGATCGATGGTTATAGAAGCTTGGTGAGTGGAAGGACAGATCTACGGATGACGGGCACTTTGGTTATTTGAGATGAGTGGGGAAATGGACTTTTCAATTTTGTAAAGTTTTGGTAGGGACCGCATGTTTCGATGGTGCAGATCTGGTGGGGAAAGGCATCAACAGTAGAGGTTTAGTTTGCAGATTGAATATGCACGGAGTATCAACACGTTCCAAATTCATGAGCCTCGATAAATGCTGCACGTTTGGATGGTCAAGATGAGGACAGGGTCCAGATCGACAATTGATAATAACTATGCAGATCTAAGGTACGAGGAAGGCGATGTTTGAGATATTGAAGACCACAAAAGGCCGTGGGGCTAAGCACGGAAGGAGATCAACGGTACCAGATTGATCATGCATGATGGACAGCTCAGATAAATTCCTTTATCACTAGAGGTGCAAGAATGATAGGTAAGGATAGAAAATTTGGAAATGGGATATTCCATTAAACTTCAAATGATTTTTCTGGTTCGCTCTCAATGGAAGACTAACGACCTGATGGAGAAGCATCAGATGGAATATGTGCAACAGGAGGCATATTAATGCTAAATTTTGATCACGATTTCAAATGTAATAATGCTAAACTGTGGATCAGCCACAAACATGAAAGTTGAACTTCTTGGCCTATGGTGTATGCTGAAATATGCCAATATTTTTGGTTTAAATGATTTGAAAGTATTCGATGATTCGAGGGTAACAATTAAATGGGATCAAGCAGACTACAAGCTTAAAATACTCAAACTTGAGCATTGGTGTCAAATGATCCGCTCAGAAATCTAGTTTTTCAAAACCATCTCCTTTGAGCATATATAGAGGCAGCACAACAACAATGCAGATAAGCTTTCAAAAGATGCAATGAAAAAAGTTGGTTATTTGTTTTGGGAGGAAATTATTGATCACTTATGTTTTGATAAGGGATCAGTAAAGTTCTTTGACTAATCCATATTTTGGACTGTGGTTTGATCTAGAAGGGATAAGTTTCTAAATAGATGAAAGTTTTTTATTTTCCTGGTAGAAGGATGAAATTCTCAGACTGTTTTTGAGAAATTATTGGAATTTTCCAGGAAGTCTTTTTTAAAATATCTGGTTTACTTCGGCTCTCTAGTGAGTCAAGGAACCTCATGGAACATCATGTACTATTTGATTCAATTTTGAATAACAATAGTATGATTTTTTTCTTTTGAGAAAAAATGGATTATAATGTTCATGTATTTAATTATGCTTGATATGTTCAATTTGTGAAATGAAATTATGTGTAAATAAATGTAAGCCATGAATATGCTATGTTAAGCCTATTAGAAGGTTATATTCATGACTGAGGTTTCTTTCAATTGCATAAGCTATCTACTGTATTAATTTTGTATGTGAATGATGAATGGCTAAACTCCATTTATGTAATACATGTATGCTTATGCTGTCACAACCTCATTGATGGATGGATGCCTCTTGTATGTTCTGAGAATGATAGGCATAAGCCTAGTTATGAAGCTATTAATTAGATGCTTAATAACTTAACTTAGCAAATTAACTTAATATGATGATATTAATGACTATTATGTAATTGTAGAATGTGAAACAATATGAATCAAGTAAAGAAATTTACTGGTGCATAACCTGCATATAAATCATATGAATGATAAATCAAGCACACAAATTTATATGTTTTATGATTTAAAAATACAATCTAAACAGAGTTACATTTTCGAGAACCAAACTCGACACTTTACAAGAATTATAATCACAATGAAATTGGACATACTAGTACAAACAAACATTCAAGTGTATTATTTAACAAAATACTTACATTTGTATTTTATTCACAATTGGCCTCACATCGCTCACACCATTCAGGTGCAGCAAGCAAGGCCATAATCGATCTAACAAAAACGTGTCATTGACATCGTCGGAATTATAAGTTTTTGTTATAATATAGTTCCCTTCATCGTTAGAAACATGTTTTTCTCCATGGTCATCGACAATCACAGTATTTTTCCGATCCCAACCATGGTTCAAAGTGTCCCAAACTTTACTTAAAGGCTTGCGAAATAAATTAGGATTTCCAACACCCTGAAAACCCTCTCTGGCTACTTAAGAACAATTTTCCTATGTTAAAATTAATCTAAATTGTTCCCTTTTCAATCCCGTTCTTTGTAATAATCTAGGCAAAAACTCGTCAACATTTTTTCATTGAGTAAATGTCCATACCCCAACCTCAAAAATACGAAAGCATTTTTCAAAAAAATCCCTTAAGCCTAGCCATATAAAATAATACTTTGTTGATTTTTCAATGTCTAGTGATTGTCACAATTCGAGTTTCTATTTTCTATGTATTGCGTGTAACAAAACACCATTGAAATAAAAAATGATCAATGGTTTACTAGAAACAAATCTTCTAGTACTATCTGCAAACAAAAAACACACACACACAATCTAGTCAATAAAATATTATGGTTCAATGTTTCTAAGTATATTGCTTTCATGTTCAACAATTTTTAAAACACATTACCAGCTACATGGTACGATGTCCATAAATAAGATGAGAACTATGCAATAAAACTTACATCAATTAAATGTAGGAGTAACTGTAAAAATTATACAAATCACTAAATGAATTTGTTTTCTACAATATGACGGTCATCTCAAATTCAATGTGTTTAACCAATGCCCCGTTTTTTAACAAGGCTCGAGATAATTCAACAGAGCACACAACATTGTTTTTATAGTTATATCTCTCTCTTGTGAACTGTCAAATTTCCAACTAGTTGGCATTTTTAAGCAGTTTTCCTTGCTATTATCTGCTGATTGATATTTCCCTTCATCTATAAACAACATGTCCGTTTGTTTATATATGTCTCCATATTGGATAAGTACATCCTTGAAGTACTTTTTGTATATGTTTGGTACTTCACCAACATTATAGTATGCAGACATTGACTGATTATAAATAACACTAGGTTCACATTGCTCTTGACCCCAAATAAATACAAATTATTCATTTTTCAACCATTCAAATACACCCAGGAAATTTTTTATTTCCATGTTGTCGAGCCAGGAAAACCATAGAGCAACGTCAAAATGCTCTCTAGCAACACTGATAATTTTACGGCTGAACATGCATGTATAATAACTAAAGCATTTATGGAAAAAATGAGGTTGTTTGGAAGAATCTTCAATGTTTGATAACATCTGAACTCCAAAGAGCAATCCCTCTACTCCCAAAACCAATAGTTTGTTTTGCGGTGAGATCCTCACTGCATACAAGAACAGTGACTATATTTATAACAACAACAACAACACTTTGTTCATGAAGTTAATGATCACAATAGATTCAATTGATTTAATAAAAGAATCACACTGAACTAATAATATGCTACATTCAGATGAAAATAGCAACGTCTCCGAAAAAAACAAAAAATACATTGAATGATTTAAAATAGGCAATGATAGATTACATCTAGAAATAGGAAATGATAGGTTACATTTGATAGTTTCTGATATCAGCTGATTCTTGCATTTTTCACAAATGCTTCCAAACTCCATGTACCAATTCAGTATCTATCCGAATGGACGATCCAATAAAGGGCTTACACAAAATACAGTTTTGAAATGGAAGTGCTTTCTCACCATCACCATCCAAAACAATCATTGATGTATTAATTTCTGAAGTTTTCATTGGGAACTCCTTCCACACACTCTCCATATTTGTTTGTGTATTTCCTTCTTGATCGATGGTACATCTCTCTCGAAACCAAATAAATAAACAAATTTGCTCATATGATTTATCTTTACTGCATGCCAACAAAAATTTTGTAAGCAATATCTTCCCCTCATTGACACCACATTTAGATGACCAAATCCCAACATTGAATTTGGAAAGAAGTAAATCCAAAAATTGAATGGCATGTGTTTGTGAGTCATATGAAGTTTTTCTATGTTTAAATTCACCGCTTATTAGAGTAATCTCTTCCCACTTTTTTAATCTTTCCCCTTTTTTTTCTCTTTTGGAGTCATTTTCTGTGACTTTCTTGCAAAATAGAAAACCTTCCATTTCTAATATCAATAAAATTTTGTATGGGGAGCTGCACAGAAATATTGTTTGTCATTATATATACTTCGGAATAAATTTGTTTGATCAGTTTAAGTAGAAAATATTTTTTCTTTCACCTGTCAATGGGAAGCCAACATTTGACTAGTGAGTAACATCGATGGAGACACCACATTTTGACACCAAGGCGCCCTCTCCAGCTTCAATACTGCCCAAGCCCTCTTCTTATGATGCATTGTTCAAGCTCTCTCCTTGTTCATTATTGTCCAAGCTCTCACCTGGTCCCTTATTCTCCAATGTGATTTGCTGGCTAATCTCCAAGGACATCATCGATGCCTGCTCTTGTTGTGGATGATCCACATGTTGACCTGGAAATGTGTAGGTATAGATTTTATATAATTTTTTGCAGGTCACTATCCCCTTTCATAATTTACTTAATTTAACCACAATCTGTGAAAAATAATTTTTTACCTTCTTTTCATGTTTGGTAGTTCTTTGTAGATTCTCTATCACATTTAGTTTCATCATCGAATATTGTAATTGGATTGAAGGATACCTGGGTATCTCTTTATTTGAAGCTGTAGTAGAATAGGATTTTAAAGAAGTTATTGAACATAATCGACCGAGAAAAGTAAAATAAAATCAAAGACATCTGAAAAATGTTAATAGAAATACCTCGTTTGAGAAAAAAGTAAAATAAAATCAAAGACATCTGAAAATGTTAATAGAAATACCTTGTTTTATACCCACTTCATGATAGAACTGTTCATGAACAACTCTTATTGTATTGTCTCCACAATAGAAATAACTATTCTTTCTGGAGACCTGGCCAACGAACGAAGAAACCTACCTTCTGCATACAGCGAAAGAACTGTGCCTTCAGAAGAGACCTGTATGGAAACTATGTGATCCTAGAATTTCAGTGTCCTTTCTTTTGGAAACACATGGCTCCTCGCACTGCCACTATTAACCTTGGGCCGAGGTAAATCAAGCATTAGTAGGCCCTCATCTTTCCAATCTATATCAATTTCAGAAGTAGATAAAATATACTCATCACTTCCAATGCGCCAACACTATATAATAGATAATCCTATAAATAGGTCCCTGGATGATTCTCTATATACTCCCATTTTAGGATTCACCGTAACATGTTTTTTTGATTTCTTGCTCCAACTTGTGAAAGCTTTAGAAATCATACAAGAGTTCTCCATATCAGCTAGAAAAATACAAGTACATGCCTCTTCATTTGTTTCTAAGTAGTACAAAAACGCAAGCATGTCTTATTCTGTCCATGGAATAACACAATTACACATACCCACATCAACAAATTCACAGCTGACTGTTGCACCAAAAAATGGAATTGTTCTGAGTGTGGTGACTAAAGAATCAGGATAAAAACATTGACAAGCAAACTGTGAACTATTTTCGATGCTGCAATGGACATTCTATCTTTATTGATATATAAATTCAATATTTTATGAGAATCAATTATTATTTTGGTACCAATATCCACTTCAGATTCATTCTTTCTCTTTTTACTCGGAGATTTTGCTTGCTTTCCGGAGCATAAAATACTACATAGTTGCTGGAGATGATTTGGTGCAATTTTATATATTTGAATGACGTTATGGTCAGTGACATTCTATGATTGATCAATTTGAACATCATTAACTTTGAAATATTGAACGATCGAATGCCTGGTTGGCCTCTTGTCCTTTATTCGTTTGCAATATTGACTTAAAGTTTCTGCGCAAAACTTTTTATTGATTGATGTGCTCATCCAAACCGATCCATTGATTATATTGTTCGCCACAGTGGTCAATTCATCTTCATCAAGATCATGAAATGGTCTGAAAAAATTAGAGCCATAAATATTTATTTTATTTAGAGAAAAATCATCCTGAGAGATGCTCTTTGGCGAGCATGTCAAGGCGCCACTTTTGTAAAGCTCTAATACAAACTGCCATTTGGTCCACAGTCGTTCCGATGTCAAAACAAGACTTAGCTTGTCTTTAAGGCTCTCCCTTTGGTTAACAAGAAAGATATCCATAAATTGAGTTTGGAAAGACTGCAAACATATAAACTTGAATATTCCAGTTAATTTCCTAATTTCATAACACAGGCAGCAATCTAAAGAATTTGATTGATAAGAAGAAAAATTCTATACCTACCAAGCATCACTGGAAGCGTTTCCCTTTCCCAGATGGGATGGAGAACCACACAATAACCATCGCTCCCTTGCTTTTTCAACTAAAGAAATGAATGTAGTGTTTGCAAACTCCTCGTTTGACAAATTTTGTTGTTTGCGTAATTTGTTGATGATGTCCTGAAAAATGTCTCTATGTAGAAGACGAGCTGTATGATGTTGATACCCCTTATGGAGCTATTTATATTGATCATCTGCAATGATTATTTTCTACACAGAAATAGTATGTTGCCCATCCAATATATAAAAATTTACTGATGGTAGATTAATTTCTTCTTCATTTTCAGGATGAAAGGGCAGTTTGGTCTCCTTATTGAAAGGCAATAGAATAGCATCTCTCAATGTTGTTGTAAATGTATGGACAAGTGATACAACCATATTTTGCATGACCTCCTCATCAACCTTTCGATATTGTAAGTGAAGAGGTGCAACAACACATCTTGGTACGTCAATGGAAAAAACATTCTCATTGAACAAAAAGTATTTGATCTACTGTTGTTGAACTTCTTTTGAACTTTCGAAGATCTTAGTCGCTTTCCGTAGCATCGCTCTAGAAGGACTTCCTTTGAGTTGTTTTAAGGTATATTTCTCCACATCTTTTACAATTTATTGGAGAAATGCTCTTCTGTTGTACGTAAGAATCTTTTCATGGCATACCTTTATTGGCCTCTTATTAATATTCATATAATGTAATACATAGGAAATTTTCCTAGCCAACATTCTTTTCCTCCATACCGACAAAATTCCTTTCTTCAAGGATGTCGTGGTATCAATTCTAGAATGATTAGAAAGAACATACGAGGGAAAAACCCACCCTTGCTTTGCACAGGAAATTGGATCTAGATCGGGACCATTTTTCATTAGATCTGGTTGATAATCAAAAACCATAATATCACACTGTATAAGGCCATACTTTTCACCATTGACTGCTTCAGCTTGAACTCACAATTTTTTATCAGAATCAATGGTTTCCGCATATGTCAATATCCCATCTCTAATCGGATTTCCCTTATAATCCAAGTATTATAGATATATATCCGGGTACAAATTATCTGGTTCTTCCATCTCAACATACCATCCATTTGTGAATGGCGGAAGGTAGTGATCTTTTGTCAATTCAAAGCAAGGGATTTCATGGTAGTTACTAAGGCTCAACAAATCATCCATGCCTTATCTGCAAAACAATCAATATTAAGTAGTCAATATAAGAATGCATACAATGTCTATAATTATAAATTAGTGTTTTAATATTATATGTATACTTGCAAATGTTCATGCTAATGATCGATGGTTAGGAAACGATCCCTCATTTTCAAAGTCAATTGATTGATTAAGAACAAATCTGCTAGCATTATCTATGAGAGATAGAATGCACATTTTATAGAGTCATTTGGGATAAGGATCGATCATAGAACAAGCGATCATCATAGAAGAGGCGGTCGATCCTTCTTGTCTATGTGTATGAGTTTATAACATGTTTTGTATTCGAGTTTATGTGAGTTTTTGTGCTTAATTTATATGTATGTGAATGCTAATTGCACACAATTATTAATTGGAATACAAGTGCGTGATTGTGAAGAAGAAGCACATAGTTTGGCAAATTTGTAGCAAACTGGTGAATACATTAGAGATTCAGCATAGTTCCGTATACTGCGATAGCTTCCAAGTTTGAAGTCATCTGGTGTCCTAGTTGATGTTAAATAGAATGTTATGTGAAGATCGTAACGACATCTGTGCATCCCCATGGTTAAGAGAATATTGATTATGCAACCCCCATATTCGCTTCAGGTTAGACCTCAACCTATTTACAAGGTGATGCTAAAGGGTTGGCCGACCCTTATCTCAGTCTTCTTCTAGTGTTCACCATCTTTCATATACATGAATTGACACCCTCGCCCTCGGAGGTTGAATATTTTTACAATTCCCTCATAAATGAAGGCTAGGCCGAAACTTCTTGTACCCAGGACTCGTTTCATAATATTTCAATACAACAAGAAGGGTCAGTCAATCCTTCTTCTATTCACCATTCTAGATATGGTTGAATTCACAATTCTCTACTAAAGGAAGGGGTGGCCGATCCTTCTTGCCAGATGTCAGGATTTGGGATGCGGATAGGGGCCAGATCGATAGTTGAAAATAACTACACAGATCCAAGGTGCTAAGAAGGCAGCATTTGAGAGATTGAATACTACAAAAGGCCATGGGGCTAAGCATGGAAGGAGATCAACTGTACTAGATCGATCATGAAAGATGGACGGCTCGGAGAAATTCCTTTATCCCTATAGGTGCAAGAATGATAGGAAATGATAGATAATATAAAAAATGGAATGCACAGGGATCTGAGTACTATTTTATTTGGTTTTCCCCTTCGTCCCTTGGTCGAGGTCAAGGGGGCAAGTTAATTTAGATAGAATCAAATAGAATCTAGCACCTTGGTGAATACACATTCTATCTGGGACCAAGTCCAACAAAACTGATGCAATAACTAAACAACTAGCTCAAAGAAAAATTCAAAGAATCAGGTAAGAGAGCTACAATGGAATGTCACATTACACATATGGAGCAAAGTTATATTCATTTTGAATATTTGATATAATATAAGCAAAATTAATCTAGGGGTTTAATCTTGCTCCCATGCATGCAAGAAAATTTCCCACTTCCATAGGTATGTTCTTCCTCCATGAGATCAAATGTGCTAAGCCTTAAAATTGGACAAAAGTATTTGCAAGCTACCTTATAATTTGAAAAGATTTATGGTATTAAGAATGGAATTTAGCTGCATTGAATAGATGGCAACCTTAATTAAGCTTGGACAATTATTCGACAACAAGCTCTACAAATCATACAGAGATAACAAATAAAAATTATTAAGGAGTATTGATTGGATTGTTTCTTATCTCTTCTTTCCCACTAGACCAAATCATTTTGACAGTAACTAAATGGCTACCTTGTCTTTGTTAAAAATTGCCATGCAATGAAGGGGCGGTCGTCCTTTCTTCTACCACGTATTCTTTTCATAATAGTTCTAGACTGCAAGAAGGGTTGGCCAATCTTTCTTGTCTTCAACATTCTGGATACAGGTGAACTCCTGGATATAGGTGTTCACAATTTTATACTAAACAAAGGGGCAGCCAATCCTTCTTGTAGCCAATCTCCATTCCCCACTATTTACAATGGATGTAGAGAGTTGGGAATTGTTGTCCCATCCCACAATCTGCATTCTGGGTTGCGGGATAGTGGTATTGATGGAATGTTTTAATAAATCTAGGTATCTGCAATCCACAACATATTTGCGTCTTTGGTAAAGGCGATGAAATCCTCATACGGAGTGTAAGAAGGGTAGGACGACCTTTCTTGTGCCGAGTATTCTGTTCAAACTAGTTCTAGGCTGCAAGATGGGTCGGTCGATCCTTCTTGTGTTCACCTTTCTGGATACAGGTGAATTGTAACCTATAGGTGTCTACAGTTCTCTACTGAACGAAGGGGCATCCAATTCTCCTTATTGCATGTTGGGACAAATATTGTTGATATGTTATAACTTAGCCAATATACCAATCCCAACTATAATTTCATTGCAGAAGTCGAAAGTTTGGAGTTGTTGTCCCAGCCTAGGCGGGTTGAATATTTTTACACTTCACTCGTAAATGAAGTGTCGACCGCCCTTTCTTCTGCCAAGTATTCTGCTCAAAATAGTTCTAGACTGCAAGAAGGGTCGATCGATCCTTCTAGTGTTCACCATTCTGGATATAGGTGAATGGTTGGATATAGTTGTTCACAATTTTATAATAAACGAAGGGGCAGTCGATCCTTCTTGTCGGAGGTTGGAAGTCGGGATAAATATTGTTTATATGTTATAACCCAGCCAATGTCCATTCTATGATGAATTCTGCATTAATTTGGAAGAAAGAACATTGACAATATTTAAATGTGTGGATCAGAGCATATAAAATGAATTCTAACTTATGTATTACAGTCAACTATGAGGCAAATTGATAAGATGGTGTAACATGAAACACATCCACAAAAGAGAAATTAAAAGACTAAAGAAAGTAAAAACATATGAATCTATGTTTCGGATATACTTTTATATTTGTTCTTCATTAAAGTCTTCAAAAAATATTACGTCACTGTATTTTTTGCTCTGGGATCCAACCCCTATTACTCTATAAAATCAAAATTTATACTAAATGTTCTTTGAAATCGTTGCTAAAAAAAGAAATTTCAAAGAAATCTCTCTGATCCAACCCCTATTATCTTATTCAAATTTGAATGAATTTGCCATTTATTTCAATCCTTCTACTATTTGATGATCAAAAGCCTTGTTTCCATTTAGATGTCTCCTTTGCGATATAATTTGATGAGGATCGTAATTAATCCTTTCAGCCTCTTAGAAATCCATAATCTTCAGTAATTGTTCTACTATAGAGAGGGCTACGTTATTCTTAATGATGAATGGACCAACTTTAAGTAGGAATTTCACATTCGATGCTTTATTGAAAGCACAGAAATGTTCTTCTAAATGCAACCTTTGTCTAATAAATTTCAAGGCAAAAAACCTTGTTGTTAAAAAGGCTGGCAACAGATATGGTGCTCTAGTAAAACCATACACCGTAATTATAGTAGGTTTTCTATACAAGAACCAATCACCTGTTTGGCCTTCTAGTGTAGGCTGCAAAGTTTCTTTCATTTCTTCTAACACTCGGGGCATTTCAGCATTAAAAATAATTATGTAAATTTCTGGCATGATTTTATGGGTGAACTCAAACATATTGACCTGTTTAGGAAGGTCATGAGAAAAGATGGTACCAATAAACTTGGATTTTGAAATGTTTGAACACTCAAACAGCTTCAGGAGATATGACTGATACCTGAAATGCTTCAACTGGACATGAATCACTTCAGCTAGGCATTCATCAAAATTAAAATAGCACACTGGACTCAACTGTGACTCTGGTGAAATTACTTGGAGAAGGAAACCTAACATAACTTCTGTGATTCGACTTATCACAGGGTGATTCCATGAATATGGGTAACTCTGTTTGGCTAAATATGATGGTGAAAAATAGAAATTTTACCCATGTATTAAATTGAAGCCCTCAAAACTCGCCACATGAATTTTGACATGTGGTTGAAAAATGAAATGTAGATAATTATGTTGGCTTTCCACTAATATTTTTTTCAAAATATACCAATGCCATATATTGTGTCGAATTTTAATTTAATGAAACGTGTGTACTTAAAAATTTGAAGAGCAATTAACAAGTAGTTTGTGTGCATGCACAATAAATTAATGTTAAAGTAATAATTTTAAAAACTGAAATATGTGAACATGATCTAGACAGAGTGCACTGGGCTTATATATTTTTCTTTTAATTTTTGTCGAAAAATTGTATTTATTATTATTTTTTGAAACTTACCAATGAATATTTAAGTCGCATTTTGTACACGTGTGTGCGTGCATGAAATATTTTGATTTTTTACATAATTTGCAAAACTAAAAATACCCTTTTAAAGAGGACGCATTTATTTGGGGCTTGTGTATTTTTTCAAATTTTTTGGATATGTATTTTGAATGTTGTGGATTTATCTCTGAGCTCAATCGAAGTTGTCGACATGGTTTTTTAGGACAAGTTTTAGTAGAAATTTAAAAACAAAAGACATATGAAGATAAAAAATCATAAATTTTATATATCTAGATAGAGGATTCATTGACGAATCCAATGGTATCAAGTCCGCTCATTAATGAGCATTTAATGACATGGTTTAACACTGTGGAAGGCAGACAAACATTCCATTCTGCAGGGAAAAGGGCTCTCGGCCTGTATTTTAATCCCTCGATCGAACTATTTGTTCGATCGAGCATTTTTAAATCCCTCGATCGAGGGCTTAACAGAACCTCGATCAAGGGTTTAACAATCCCTTGATCGAGGGCTTAATAAGACCTCATTCAAGGTGTTTTTAAACTCTCGATCAAGGTATTTGCTCAATCGAGGATCTATCAAATAGGCTCGATTGAGGGTTCATTTGTGTAAAAAAAAATATATAAACCAATCAGGGAAAAACTGCAAAAGGAGTTGGCAACAATTAATGTTGCCAACTAACCTTATCTCATAAAAACATCAACGAACCTGTATATAACTAGCAAACAAGGATTCACACACAACAATTTACCTCATTTCTACTACTTTTTTTTTTTTTTTTTCCATTAGAGCTTTGTCAATTTGATCTTGTTGAATTAGAGATTTGTCAATTTGATCTTGTTGAATTAGAGATTTGTTATTTTCATATTGTTGAATTAGACCTCATTAGACATGTAAGATTTCTTTGTAGGCATAATTCAAGATTTCATACTAACATTTTGTTGTTTGTTATAACAATTTGAAAAAACAATTATTTGTTTTCATTGTAGATTGATTCATGTGAGATTTCTTTGTTGGCATATTTCAAGATTTCATATTAATATATTGTTGTTTGTTATAACATTTTGAAAAAAAATTGTTGGTTTTCATTGTAGATTGATGGGGAATAAAAAAAAAAGACAAAAAAAACATGCTAGACAACAAAATGCCAATGAAGAACGTGAGTACAATAGAGAACGAATGAGACAACAAAGAGCAAGATTGAGAGAAGAAGAAGATGTACATTTGGTGCAACAAATTCCAATGGAGGACAACCAAGGTAAATTATTGAATTACATGCTATCATAATTTAAATATCATTTTACATAATTTACAAAATTAGTAACAATTTTCCAATAAATTTAAATAAATTTCATAATTTAATTTGTTTCATATTTATTTGTAATTATATTATTATTTATTTCATCAATTTGTTATTTAAATTTCAAAGTTTGCAACAAGTTTTATGTTAAATGAACAATTTTCAAGTGGCTTTAAACAAAAGTTAATTTAGAACAATTTTCAAATGAAACATGTAAATTTAGATTCTATTTTCATGTTAAGATATGAACATATTTTTAACTATTTTCAAATTATTTCAAAGTTGCTAACAATTTTCAAATTATGTTTCAAAGTTGCTTTAAAACAATTTTCAAATTATTTCAAAGTTTGCTAACAATTTTCAATTTTATTTTCCAACAATTTTCAAATGAAATATACACATAGATTCTATTTTCAAGTTAAAATATATGTACATATTAACTATTTTCAAATTTCTAAACTTTACTAACAATTTTCAATGTTATTAGAATAATTTTCAGAATTAAATGTACACTTAGACACTATATTTTCAAGTTAAATTGTACATATTTAACTAATTGCATTTTTTAAAGTTACTAACAATTTCAATTTAAATGTAATTTCAATTCTTGTTTTGTTAGAAGTTTGAATTTCAAAACAAATGACTGAATATTTTGAAATGTACATGTTTGATAGTTATGTATTAGTTAGAATTTATTCAATTTGAAAACAAATGAATGAATATTTTCATAGTTATGGTGGTTGACAATATTTTCATAGTAATGAATATTTGAATACAAATGAATGTTCAAAGAGCTACTTAATTATAATGTTTACTTTAAAAATTTTGTTATCTATCACATATATTTTTATTTGCATAATATGACATATCACCATGATAAGATTAATGATTAGAATTATATATTTTGTTAGGACAAATTGGAAATAATTAAATTTGCAATGTTTGCAACCTTGCATTGATATGTGAAGCATTATTGATCAAAAATCCTTAAATTGCAATTTATGATAAAATTACAATTTCCATTTAAATGTCTATTGTTGAAATTGCAAAATCATCAACTAATGAAAATGTTGTTTTGCATTAAAAATTATGAATTTCTCCTCAATCATATCACTACAATGTTTTTAATTAAATATCGTATTCATCTCCAAATCAATGTTTTTTTCCCCACATTTAGAGTATAATAAGTATGTTATGATGGGTAGAAAATCAATCTTAAATTTTTATTTCACGTATATACAACATGTGATGCATGATGCTGTCCTTGAAATCCTAGGGTAGAAGTGTTGTAAGCATTTATTCTTTGCATGGTGATTTGCAACCTGTATTTTAAATATTTATTTATTTATAAATTATACCATAAAGTTAAAATAATATTTTTCTTGTGATGTAAAAGTAAAATTGACATAAATTGCATAAAGAAAATTTTCCCACAATTATATAATGTGATGATTGTAAATGATATTAATTTTTGTGCCCACAATAATTTTTATCAATTTATTAATAATTATCTTGACTTAAATATATATAGTTGATTTTCAAGTTACTAGCAATTTTAAGTTAAATGTACAAGTTACTACCAATTTCAAGTTACAAGCAGTTTCAAATTTTACTAGGAATTTCAAACTTTACTTCTAGAACAATTCTCAAGTTTAATTAAGTTAGCAATTTCAAGTTACTTGAGCAATTTCAAATTTCAAGTTACTAGCAATTTCAAGTTACTTGATGTTAAGATCCTAGTGGGCGGCCTTCACTAACACCTCGAGGTTTTGGTGTAACGGTTCGTATACTTTGGTATCAGAGCACTTTATTAGGCTCATTGGGTGGAATTTCTGCCATTTGTTTTTCGTATCTATTGCAAGTTCGGATCTGGGAATAATCCTTGTCCGCTTAATTGTGGGAAGTACTTAGGAATAATCCCTAAACCTCATTGTGAGGAGTCCCATAGGAACCCCAAAGTAGCTGGCCCATTGAGAGGACCTGCCAGTGAAAAGGGCAACGACCCCCACCTGATTGACTAATTTTTCCCCGTGAGGTAAACCAAGAGCTGTCGTTTGTGGCCAAGCGGTTATCAGTTTTACCTGAGCCGTGGAGTGAGGGGTACTGCCCCAATACGCAAGCTGTTAGACAACATTGGTGGTCGAGTGAAACACCTGAACTGTTAGGAAGCCGAACATACCCGGGCTCCATATCTATTTTCAGTTGAACTGTTGTCGATCACTTCTACGCCATTTTAGATCCAACGTCGGCATTGGAGTGTTCATCCGAGGCTCGTACGATGCAGAGGCGACACCACTGTATGGGCGCACATCCAGCCCAGATTTTGGACTGTGGAGTGTGGTGGGATGTTAAGATCCTAGTGGGCGGCCTTCACTAACACGTCGGGGTTTTGGTGTAATTGTTCGTATCACTTGATCAATTTCAAATTTCAACTTACTAGCAATTTCAAGTTACTTGAGCAATTTCAAATTTCAAGTTATTAGCAATCTCAATTTTTACTTAGAACAATTCTCAAGCTAAATGTATTAGTTGGAAAATTCAATTCACATGTAGTTTTCAATTTTTCAATTTCCACATCAAATTAAAGTTACTAGCAATTTTAAAGTTCAATGCACAACTATGAAGTAACCAATTTTTAGTTTGTTAATTTACATGTTATGTAGGGAGATATTATGGTTAGACATCACATCATGGTGATCAAGAATCACATGACCTTGTGCCCCTTCATGATCCTGATTAGCCATCACATGACACCTTTCCCTCTCACATTGAAAATATAATTGGGAGTTGCAGTGGGGTTGGAAGGGGTGGAAATTTTCTAGAGGATTGTGCAGTTGTTTCTGCACAAGAAGAGATTGGGAACTCGATCCCTGGTTGGAGGGTTAGAGAGCATGTCAATAACATAATCAAGTCATATTTTGAACAACATTCAACGATGGCACAAGCTCAAATCCTATATGGGTTGATAAAACACAAAAAATTGAAATGTGCCACAAAGTTGTTGGGTTTTCAAGATGTTAAAACAAAAAAGACATGCGAGAATGCAATAGAAAATGTAAGAACTGCATTATCTTCACTTGGAAAATCAAGAAACAATGATACCCGAGCTGCTCGTAGGGAAATTACAATGGTTGTTGTCGCACAAAGCATCTCAAGAAATTGAATGGTATCAATAATGGAATAATTGCTCAATGTTTCAAAAAGAACATTGCTCAAATATACTAAATTCAGGGTCCGGATAGATGAAAATGATGAAGCTGCTTGTTGGGATCTTATTTGTAGGGAACCCTATCGAGGTATGATGGCAGCAGGCATTAGAGAGAAGGTGATAGAGTTTTGGGATAGCCATTCTCGTGCTATTCCAGATCGAAAGCATGTCTTGTGACAAAGTTTATCTAAAGGCATTTATCAGGAGCATTGTAAGCATGTGATGGAGATGACAGGAGTTGCACTTTACAAGGAATTCCAAGAAACCAATCCAAGTGTTCAAATATCATTTAGCATGTTCAACAAATTGAAACCGTGGTATATTAGGCCGAATACAATTCACGACACTTGTTGCAGTCGGTACCATATTGAATTTCAACTATACTATGACACATTTCTGGATTTTTGCAAAAGGCACTGGAACGGTGTACTAGCACCTCACACAGTGCGAGATTTTATTTGTATGATACTATGCAACAAGAATCCTGAACACGTGTTTTTCAATAAGAGGTGTGTAGGTGGGAGAAAATGCCATGAATGCGGTGATTTGACATTGTTCCATAGGAACTTTCCTATCGATCCAACACACCATGGATTGTTAGATATCACCATTAGGTGGAAGAGGTACGAGTACGTCACCATGAATCCAACATCTTCTTCATCTATGCCATCCAAGAGGATCGACTTGCTCGATGATGAGATTCCTATTTCAGATTTCATAGAGAAGTTTCAAAGTCAGATTTATAAATGCATAAAGCACTCCCACAGGTCTAGGTGGCAAGCTTCAGAATTCAAACATTCTCGTGAGGTATTTGAGTCGGGTACAATCTTATCAGTGGTAGACTTTGTGAAGAACTACACCTTTTTTCCTCAGAGAGAGATACAGAGTGAGTACTATCACTCCAACCAGGTGTCTATCTTCGTACATGTATTGTACATACATGCTTAGGAAAACATTGATGGTAGGGATAGTACTCCTCAGTCACGTGAAGTGATCAAGGAGTAACATTTTTATGTTAGTGATGATCATGAGCATGACACATTGTTCGTTCAAGGCTGCTTTGGGTTTATTTATGATTCATTCAGACAGAGAGGTGTATCATTTACTAAACACTGGATTTGGTCAGATGGGTGTGTAGGGCAATTCAATTTGGCATGCTGATTTTATTGGTTGAGTCGCCTTCACAAAGAGACAGGAATCCTGACACACCTGGAGCTTTTTTGAGACAGGGCATGGAAAGGGTGAACATGATGGTGTAGGTGCATGTGTGAAATGAGCACTTCAGAGGTACCAGATGAGTCATGGTGCAACCCGACTCAAATGCTCCACTGAAGTAGTTGATTGGTGCACACGTCATTTGGGACATCAAGGTCGCGAACAAGCAAGGCCGATGTGCAGGTAATAAACTCCAAACTCAATTAATAAGCTAATAACATTCAATATCATCATTTCCAAAAGAACACATACTCGATAGGAATTTACATATGACAAATTGAATTCCATGCAGATTCTTTTGGGATGTTTCCCTTGGAGATGCTAATAGATCCATTCTATGGTATTGTGAGACCATCTTTGGTATGAAGGAATTACATTCTGTTCGAAGTAAAGACATGGGTGAAATATTTTCCATTGAAACGAGGAAGTATGCATGTTTTTGCGATTTTTGCATTGATGCAGGCTTGATCACTATGAAAATGATGTATATGTGAAACCATGGAAATATGTCTCTCTTAATCCAAAGGGCCCAAATCCAATTCCAACATGGAAAGAGATGCACACTGAAGAGGAAATGGTCTCATTAGATCATGACCAAGTTTCTGATATGGTTAAGGAAGGTACAAGAGTCTTCATTAAGTTAATTAGTTCATTATATATTACACATATAGAAATGTTGTAGAAATTTGCACGTAGGACATTTGAATAATATTTGTAATGTATCTTGCAGGTGATGTATTCGTTTTCATTGCACCCATCCACAACCAAGAAAATGTTTCATACTATTTGATGCGGTGCACACAAATAAAGAGTAGGTTGGTGCGACCCTACCAAGATGGGGACTTCACATACTAGACTAGAGACATGGTTCTAATGGGACACTTTTTTGAAAAAGTGAAAAAATAGGGTGCTCACATTATTTACAGATATTTTATGCCTGAATATATATCATGTCAATACAATCATTTGGTGGTTGTGGCTCGGATACCTCTAATAGAAATCAAGGTGAAGAGAGGTGATCCAAAGAGATGGAAGATGACAGAAGATGACCATGATCGTATTATGGAGACTTGCATTCCTATAACCCATTGGCCAGATGAATGAGTTACATGTATGCCACTTGCATCATTGGCATAGTTTTCATGTTGTCTTGTGTAATATTTTTTTGGATATTTTTGTGGAGGTTGTTTTATAAATGTATTTTTGTAGATGCTTTAATGTCAAAAATACAAATACTAGATGGGAGGCTTTTGTGAAATTTGGGTTATGGTGCTCCAATGTGAATACACTTGAACATGTACATGTTTTAATTTTAAATTTTGATTTCAAATACAATTGTAATGTAATTGAGAATTTAAAATACATCTATACAATGTGGAATTGTAAAATTTAAATTTCAAATTGTACAATGTATTCTAATTTTAAATTTTGATTCCAAACTTGCAAAATTTTATACATTATAATCCAGGTTAAACCAAAATCAATAAACTTATGTATTTTAGGTTTTAGGTCACTAAATAATTGCTTCAACTAAGTAAAATTCATGATGGCCAAAACTTAATTTGTATTTTCATATTTATAAGTATGGAAATCATTTGAAATGAGTTTGGGTACCTTGTAAACACATAAGTATCATAATTTAGAGTGATATATCAAATTCCATACAAACGGTTTGGGTGTTGTAGAATGCTATATATAAATTCATATACAATCTTTAATATATAACTTAAGTCACTACTTTATTGGTGCTTGGATCTCTACAACTAAAACACAAGCATAAAGGAATGGAAACACATGTAGAAAGGAATTGAGAGATCACTACCGTGGTTAGCATGCAATGCATGCCCGCTTAATTCAATTTAGGAGTATGATGATTAAGGCATACATTGTTTATGCAATTGAGAGTCCCCACACCTTCAGGAAAATGTATATGGCTCTAGACTTGATCCTTAAACCTCTATACTCTTCTATGTCCCCTGTGTTCATATGTGACAATGCTCTATATAATAGATACTCAATGTTGTCACCTACCTTGAACTTGAATTTGGTGACTGATTACCATTTTGTGCAACATTCTTTAATATATGAATTTAGAAAATTTTGGGCATTATAATTATTGTTTGGACCACACATTCTTGTATTGATAACCTAGAATTTTTACTATTTAGGACTATTGTGTTTCCTTTGATTGTTTATAGTCTATCATTGAATCTTCAACCAGAGGTCTCATACATACCCATGTGTGGTATATATGTGACTCTTCCTTAGCTATATTTTTTGGGATGTGACTGCAATCAATCCATAGTTTTGAATTTTTCTTACTAAGGGAAATGAAGGGCACCAAAGTAGTCCTTCAATTTGATTTCCTTCCAAAGCAATTGATTAATAATTAGATTGACCTTGCTAGTAGAATTTTTACATTCGTGGGTGACATTTAGTTATGGTGATTTGGTGGTTGAAAATCCCTTTGATTGACACTTGTATGGCATCCACATAATTCTTGACTTCATTTGTTATAATCTTGTATCATGGTGAACTATGTCCTTGATGGCATCAAGTGCAAGCCATGATGAGATGAGGATGACATCGTCCATATCATCAAAACAATTTGTAAGTTTTTGTCATAAGTAGTTGGTAATCATAGTCTCACAAAACATTATTTTGTTTGTTGATGTAAGCATTCATTAAGTTTACATATTCGCATTCAATAAAATGTTATTTTGTATGTTGATGTGAACATTCATTACTTTACATGCTTGCTTTTAGTAAACATTTCATTACTTTGGTTGCCTAAGTATTTATTTTGTGAGACATATAAATTGCAATAATGGTTTATCTTACCTTTCTTCGTATAAATAAAAGTATATGAACTTCACAAACATTCACTATAATTTCTAACCATCAAACCTTCTCAATGTTTGGATTAAATGCATAAAAAACACATTGAATTTTCAATTGAAATTACACATTAAATTTGAGATTTTAATCTTAGATTGTAATTGAATTGGAATGTGTAAATAGTAATTGAATAGTGATGTGTAGACAACATAATGTAATTGCAATTTCAATTTTTAATTTCAAATGTATTCTAATTTTACATTTTGATTTCATTTATGCAATTGTAATGTAGTTGAAAAAGAGATTTTAAATTGTAATTGATTTGGAATTGAAATTACACATTAAATTTGAAATTTTACATTGTAATTGCAATCTTAAAACGTAATGTATGTATTCAATTCTAAATTTTCAAAGATGTTCTATAATGCAGTCAAAATTTGCATTTTAAATTGAACTAAATTGTAAGTACACATTAAATCTGCATTTGAAATGACAAAACATAAATTTGTAACTATAATAACTATATCCTGATCTAATATAAAAAAACAATCGATTTCAAATCAGATACAAAATATACATCAAGACATCAATATGATAAAATATAAAAAATATCCAACAGTCCATGTATAAATGATAGAAATCCATATCCAAAACATGAAAACGTATACATAGATCATCCAAACACATGAAAATATATAAAATATGAAAATATCCAAAACATGTAAACGTATAGATCATCAACTCATCGGCCACTACCCCCACAAGGCCTGTGATCATCCCTCTGACTACCCTCATGTGCAGTAGCCCGCTACAGTCTCTAAGACTTTAAACCCTCAAGGAATTCCTCCATATCCATCGTGTCAATGGTGATATCCAGGATCTGGGTAGGAATACAGGTAGATGGCCCTTCATCAGGACCATGTACTCGAGCTACATCCCAACCATGTGTGAAATCCATTGCAGCATTGACACCCGCTTGTAGCGATGCCTGTGTAATATGCCATTACATGTAATAAATTAGATTTATTAAAAATTAAAACTAAATTTAACATAATTTAAAAGTTATCCGTAAAAAATTGAAACATAAAGTACAAAAATCAATTACTAAATGTGACTAAATAACATGAATTGGAACATAAATTAAAACTCACATGTGTCTCTGAACTCGGCTCATCAGGACCTTCGCGGTCCTCATGTCCATAATCAGGATCTACCTCATTTCCTTTGCCCTATACAATTTAAAATTCATTTGAAGTTAAGATCTACAACATAAAATCTTTAAAATTAAGAAATAAAACACAAATTATTTAAATTGAGAAATAATACTCAAACACAAATTAAATTGGAACATAAATTATAACTTACCTCGACTACTGTCATCTGTGAGTGGGGATGAGTGGATGGACCAACCGATGGATCGCTACCAAAGAGTTGATCCATGAATGGGGTCCCCTACATGGATCAATAGAATACAACTCCCTTAAGTATTATTGACCATTCAATTTGCGACATTGATATGATGTAACATGAAGAACACATATACATAATTGTACAAAAGTATACTTGTCCTATAGCGACACATCTACGATATAACTGAAAGTATGCATCTCATGCTGATTCAGCATACCGCAGTAGGGTCTCGCCATCGAAACTCCTGAGCATGTCACTAGACACATATTCTATCTTTGGCTCTACAGGTGGACGGGGTGGTCTAGATGCCTCTCCATGCACAGCAACAACAACACTGCTCATGGCAGTGAACAACGACTCTACAAGGTCTTGTCTAGACTCTATAGCAAGCTGGGATGATTGTGCCACATCCCCCGACCTGATAACCATCCTATCTAGAAACGGTACCAACCTCAAAGTGGGTTCCACGAAGGCAAGGTCTCTCCGAGCTCTAGGACGTTGGTAGGAGCATCACCTACCAGCCCCATAGAACTGGGACCCTGTGCTAGTGTAATCCGGGTGTATGTCCAAAAAAAGGTTTGCATAAACATGTTTTGCAAAGTACAATGTGACCTGGTCATGGTGGGTGAACATGCCCCATGCTCCCACGAATCTATCATATAGATGTGGTGCAGCAACCTCCAACTTAAACTCCCTGAGTCTAAGCGGTTGACTGGGGGTGCGGTCACGAGGGATGTCGAATAAATCACCCTTGATGGCATGCCCTCTTATGGCAACTTTGACATTCTCCCATTTGTGGATCCCAATGACACCATGTCTCCTCCTCTGGCATGAATGTCACCAAATGTCACTGAGAGGTCCTACCCTCTTGTAGAGGGCCAACATCTCATCAACTGCTGATAACATCATCGACAAAGATCTCCATGTGGGAGAATCCTCCCTCAGAGTGCACACACATGAGCTCACCCACTCTCGCTGCAAAATGATATTAGCGAGAGTGATCTGTGCGACATCATCATCGTATGATCCCCCTGATGGGGCACCTACGATCCAAACCAAAACACAAATGTTACTAAAAATATATATTATAACTTGCAGCTGAAATTCAATGCATTACATACTAAAAATTTATTGAAAATGTGCTAACAAAAAATATGCACCTGATGCACTCGTGTCTTGTTGCACATCGTCCTCCTGGGGATCCACATGTATGTCGTCAGGATGAACCAACACACTATCTCTCCTGCTGCCGCCACCAGTGGCAGCCGATCTCGGCCTGGAATCACTTCTCGGTGAACAGGAGCATTGCCGATGGCCACCCTGTCGGGCGACGTCAGATCCTCTTGTGCTTCACAGAGCACAAAGCATTGAATCTCTCTCTTCAGGACTATCTTTATCACATTTCAATATCTAGTTCTAATTTTCTTTCAAATTCTATTCCAAATTTCACATTTCAATTTCAAATTTTCTCATTTTAATTTCAAATTCTATTCCAAATTTCACATTTCAATTTCAAATTCAAATTCAATTCAAATTTCAAATTCTATTTCAAATTCAAATTCAATTCAAATTCAAATTCAAATTCAAATTTCAATTTCAATTTCAAATTTCAAATTCAATTCCAAATTCAATTTCAATTCCAATTCAAATTCAAGGCCACCACTGGACTAGAGTTTGCTCCTATTGATCCTCAACCATCGAGTGAGAGGAAGGTTCCTACAATCATTGTTTTAGATTTTTGGATTCAATTTTGCAAGATTTATTTTTTGGGATTTGGTGTTTGATAGAGCTAAGCGAGTTATTTGAATTGTTGAGTGAACTAAATGAATATAGCCTCAGTGTTTAATATGGATTTCTGGAAATGATCTATTAAGCAAGTTGCATTAGTTTAGATGCCTAGTTCTGCATATATTTTGTTGGCATCTCATAATTTTACAGACACCCCAGATTGATAAGTACAAATCTAACTCATGTCAATAGAGAACTTGGTGACAACATGGTCTTAGTAGCATGAAGGCATACAAATACATGATTAGTTTTGCATTGGAATTTTCTAAGTAGGGTGTGTTTTCTATAGATTTATTTCATTTGAATATAAATGGTACATTAGTTTTTAATTATTTCAATTTCATTTGGTGGTGTAGTAAGAACCACCCCATCCACTAACCATTGGAAGGATAAATTATGAAGGGATGCATATGAAGGAGGAAAAACAAGTAGAGTTTCAGGAGCTAAAAGTCTGAGGTTTGCATATGAGGTGAATTTTTTTCTACTATGATTTTAAAGTTGTAGATTTCAAAATATAGAGAGTCACCATATTCATGAGTATGCTCTCTTCCTATGTCTAGTTGTGATTTGGAAGATTAGAAAAGAAAAATATGGATACAAGTCTTCATATCAACTTGTAATTCTACTGTCGGGGTTTTATTAAAAATTAAATCCATTTGCAATTCATGAGTGCATGATCTCTTGATGGGACATGTGTATAATGTCCAGTTCTAACACATTATGGAGAAGGTGATAAGCTTACCCCCTGCAAGGTAGTGAGCTCAAAACCTTGTAATGTCTACTTTGACTTGACCATCTACAATAGTTTGTTATAAATTGCCACAAGTTATTTAAAAACCATATTTAAGATCTAAGAGATAGGTATAGAATATTTTTTGTGGGTTGAACTCATAAATTCACCACAGACACACTCACCAAGAATATCACATACCTAGATCAGATTTAGGGAGAACATTGTAATTTTTTAATTTTGACTATCATATTCTATCATCTTGACTATCATATTCTACGGGGGAATTGATTTCAATATGTCATTTCATACCTGTCAAAATGCACTAAGGTACCTTGACACTCATTTTCATTATCGGTTAGTTGTCTCACGTTGGTTAACGCCATACGTCAATGGCCATTAATCCATGATTTCTTCCCATGCTCGAATTTAACAAAATCATTCACATGGATAGAATTGTACCAAAGGTTCGGGTATGAATGAAGATTGCTTGGTTTCATATCACTAACACCAACTTGCAACAATGTTCCACTAAATCAAGATCCACATCTAGAGTTCAACACCAATAGAGTAGTTCTAGCAATAAGAAGATTTGGGTGAATCCACGAATGTGGTTCACCATTTTGGGTGGATCGAATGGGAAAAGTTTGTAGTTCTAGCAATAATTATTTTCTAGTTCTAAAGTTTGTATTGTTCATGACCATTTTTTTGTGCATAATTTTCTCATGATGATTGTACTTGTTTGAATAATTTCTATGTTTGTAAAAACTATGGCGGCCTAGGCTATGATCCCAAATCTAGTAAGAATGAATTTCAAATAATCATGTGCATGCCCAAAATTCAGGAATTTTATTTTCTTGCAAAGGATAGACCACATGCCTTCATGAGAAATCCATGTATCCCTCTTTGACCACTAGTCCCAATATTTTTTAATAACAATCATAAAGCCATGGTCAAGGGACTTAAAGGATAGAAATAAAATAATATTCTTTTGTATTTTCCTTATAAATAATAAGGTTGACAAAGTAATGTTAGGTAATATGAGCTTGTTCTAAGAGGACATATAGTCATCCATTGCCAATTTCCAAGGAGCATTTCCATAAGTTTTATTTGTCTAGCCATTTTTATAATTTTTCCATTTTAGAAATGTCCATATTTTTAAAAAGGTGTTTTTATTGTTGAATTGTAGTTTGTATTCCACAAAGATGGTGGAAAAATCTAATCCAAACACATGTAGTCTAGTCCAGCAAAATGCATTTGTAGTGGCTTATATCATTTAGAGACATCATCTAATGATGTTAGGCCACCTGATGTTGGGAATTTTTCCAAGCTATCCATTATGGTTCCAGGCCAATTTATCTTCATTAATGCTCACATTCTGGACATACTTTTCATGGCCTAAGAGGGGATCCTATTTAAGACAATTTGGCAAGTTGGTTATGGTTATGATTAATAATATATGATTATATATATTATTAATATTCATTTTTTAATTTTTTATATTATATTATTGATATTAATGTATGATTTTTTTTTCAATCTTCTTGGTGTTCTCAAAGGATTGAAAAAAAATTGGTAGCATTTCTGCTTGTAAAAACACATTTTAAAATAAAACCGGTAGCATTTATGCGGTGAAATGCTACCGGGTGATATATAAACAAATTTACATACCAAATAATTTTTAAACAAATAAATGAAAAATAAATTTAAAATCCTAAACCTATTTCAAATTTCAAATAGTTTTGGTTTTTGTTTTGAAATGGATTTTTGTTTTAGGTTCAAATGGTTTTTTTTTTCAATTCTCTTGGCATTCTCAGAGGATTGAAAAAAACTAGGCAGCATTTCTGCTTGTAAAATCAAAATTTAAAATAAAATCGGTAGCATTTATGCGGTGAAATACTACCAGTTGATATATAAACAAAAATAAATCAAATAATTTAAACAAATAACTGCAAAATATCTAAAACCCTAAATCTATTTCAAATTTCAAATGGTTTTGGTTTTTGTTTTGGTTTGAAATGGGTTTTTGTTTTAGTTAAATCAAATGGTTGTTTTTTTCAATTAGTTTGGTTTCACTAGCGGTTTTCAGTTTCAATCTTGGTTTAGTTTCAGTGCCTACATCCTAACCATTTCTAGAAAACCAAATTAAAACTAGATTTGATCAAAACCACAAATTTATACAACAAATACAAAATATATATTTTTTTGAAATAACAAAAAAAATGGTGGAATTCTACCCACATGGTGGAATAGATGACATCATGGCATCCGTGTGGTGAGGTGGCATCACTATGGGGAGGTGGCATCGGGCTAATGATGACAGATGCTCGATCGAGGTCCGCGGTCGCTACTATTTCTGTCTCTATCAAGCCACTACACAAAATAGGGCCAGCTGGGCCCTGTTTTGTTTTTTTTTTCCCTGTCGCATGTCATCGATCGAGCAAACCCTTGATCGAGGGTATAATCAAACCCTCAATCGAGGGTCTGTCAAGCCACTGCAAAACCGGCTGGACCCTTTTTTTTTTTTTTTTTTTTTTCTGTCGGATCGAGCAAACCAAACCCTCGATCGAGGGTCTGTGAAGCCACTGCACAACCGGCCGGGCCTTGCTTTGTTATTTTTTTCCCTATCGGATCGAGCAAACCCTCGATCGAGGGTCTAACCAAAGCCTCGATCGATGGTTTGCTCGATCGAGGGTTTGGTTAGACCCTTGATTGAGGGTTTAAAACACCCTCGATCGAGGAATGTTAGAGCCCTCGATCGAGGTATTTTTAAACCCTCGATTGAGCATGTAAAACCTTGATCGAGGGCTCTAAAACACCTCGATTGAGGGTTTGAAAAATGAATTTTCCCCATGCTGTCCGCCAAAAATGGTGAACCACATTCGTGGATTCACCCACTATCTAGACCTAAAATTTGACTCAACAAGGACAAGACTAATTGGGTATCTCGCTGAAAGACATCAATACTCAATGGGAATGATAGGTTTTCATGCGACTGACCATCTTTCAAGACTTGTAATAAAAACTTGTCTTTTTCTGCAGGACTTTTGTTTCTATAAACTTTGCCAAATTTTCTTCATTAAACGACTAAGAGATTTTGGGAAATGTTTCAGGTAAACTTAGAACCTCACAGACAGTTTGCGCATTTACTGGGCATAGAATTTTGGTCATTTTTACATTAATGATTATCCTTTCTCCCTGCAAATAATTTGTCACACACCAACAAAGAAATTTGGGGAAGTGTAGGGTTTGTTCGACACAAAAATAGTATAGAAAATAACCAAAAACATTAAATACATCCTTTCCCTGCGACTTAAACTTGATTAATTTCTCCTTAGATAGTGAAATACTACACATAGACAAAACAGGGTCAAAAATATCCCTTTCCCTTTCAAATACAAGATTCTCTTTTTCATTTGAAATTTCATTGAAGGGAAGAAGGTCTCGGGTTTTCACCATTTGGGACACAAAATCTAAACATTGAGGGTTTCGAGCTACTTGTGAAGTGAGCTTCTTGGGTGTTGTTCCAGTTGACGAAGACAACAACGTGTTTCCCACAAACTGTTCTTTTCCTCTAGGTAATAAGCAACAAAAACATTTTTTAAACTTCCAACAAACCTTTTATAGAACATATGCTTAGGTGGTTTCCGAACTTGTGATGAGCGGTTTAAATTTAACCACTTTTCATAGCGGACTCCACCAATGCTTGCCACGTGGTAAGAAGTTTAATTTCCACTCTACCTTTTCTAAGTTTAACCACAGTGCACTTTCTAGCGTGGAAACCCATTTCCACCGTCGATTTGCTTCTGGGTGTGTCTGCCACGTTGCTACACGTTTGCAACTTTTGGTGTGAGTCGTCCAATTTTTTAGTGCCTTTTCCACCTCTGCCCATGGAGTGGGAGACCTTATGTAAAGACCTTAGAATAGTGAAAATATTTGCATTGTTCCTCTCTATAAACATTAATAACCCAAGAATCCATATAGAATAAATTTAAAAAACATAAAGACAAAAATGCTAACAATATGAAGAAATCACTTGTTTGATGAATTATACCAATTCTAGACATTGTTTGTAAATGGGTTTGTAGAAGATCTAGTGTAACATGGGAAGAAGTCGATGAAGAAGAGGGAGAGATGACCATAAGAAATAAGAGAAATCTAAACAACAAGATCATTCTTCCAAGATGGCATTGATGGCATTGAGATGAAACATTAAATTAGGAAAAGAAGGAGAGATCACATGTCATAGCAATAACATCTAAGGTTGTGTTGTTTTTTTAAACAACCCATTTCATATTAGCTCCATAAGTATATTGTTCATGTTTGACTATTAATAACTCGAATGCTTCCAAATGGCTCCAAATGCTTTTGATTTGGGTCTCAAGGTGTTTGAAAGGTATTAGGACATAAAAAGCGACAAAATTTGCATTGTTCCTCTCTACGGCTTTTAATAAGCAATGTCTAACCGAGATAAACCAAGAACCCATATAGAGGAAATTTTAGAAACATAAAAAATATCTAACAATTTGAAAAAAACATTTGAAAAATATTCATAACCGTTGAGATTGAATTGACAAGTAATCAAACTTCTAATAGAAAAACCAAGGTTGGATGCAAATGGAATACAATCTATGCAATTTCCAATGAATACACAGATCGATAAACACAAAAGAGGGAGTGAATGTAAAAAATATGTTAATGAATACAAAAACTATTATCTTGAATCACTTCATTAACAAACGCCACTCCTTTGAAGCCCTTTGGCAACTTGAAAGTGGACAACAAAGTGCAAAGGTAACATTAACCAAAGCTAAAGCTATATCCAATTCGTGAACCTTTAGACAGTTTTAGAAAGTGCTTTTGACAACTACGGGGTTTTATGATTTTAGTAAGCCTTACTTTCTTTTGTTTTTTAACATGCCTTTAAGGCATTCTTTATGTTAAATTCTTGTGTAATGTCCCCAACTTTGAACTTTTCCCAATTCGGTCAATTTTCAAAACTTGGACTAGTGAAGCCTCTAAATGTCCCAAATGATCCCAAATGCTTTCGAACTATGTCTAGAGTGGATTGAGGTGTAATATGACACATTTATGCAGATATTACAGGCATGGAAAATTCCAATATACTTCAACCACTTGCATTTACAATTAGAGAATGAAAGGAAGAATCACTAGGAAAATCTATGTTGAAGCCCCCAAAGGTAGATGGCTCCAAAAGACTCTTTAAAGGATTTCGAATTGGGTATGAAGGTATATGAAGGGTATTATGAAATAAAAGGGAACCTCATCAGTGATTATAGACTAATATCAGAATACTTCTGCAACATCCATTTAACTTCAGGAGAAGTTGGGGAATTTTACTAGTCAAATCGAGGTTCAAAACCCCCAAGGGTAGGGGACGAACATGGATTGTGATAGTGACATCAATACAATGATACATGGATAATGAAATACAAGTACAAGGACATAGATACATGTATAGGTTGATGGAAACCATGATACAATGGCAGTGGAGTATTGTTCTTCTTATTCATATTAGGGTGGCAGGATCGAGCAAGGATAGGAGATTGAAGTCTCCTTTGGTTTGGTGCTTGTGATATCAGGGAGTTGGGGATTCCATCCAGTTGGTGCTAGTAAAACTATTGAGTCAGACTTTACTAAGGTCTAGAGTCCTATCTATAGGTTGGAAATTATGAAAACGAAAGGATTGTAGCCTCGTTCTGTTAGCTTTTCATCATTTGATTCAATATTATCTAGGATCTTAATTGAGAGAACAACATGTACAGCATGTCAAACACAAGAGACAAGAGACACAAAGCATTTCACCGGGGAAAACTATAAAGGTGAAAAACCCCGCAACTTCCTCAGAGATAGAATAAGCACCAATACAAAGATCACAAAGATGAAACCCCAAAAGATAGATGTCTCCAGCAGTTCTTCCTCTAGGATCCTCTACTTGTGCGCACTCCTCTCTCTCAACTATGTGAGTTGGATGTCTGAGTGAATGAGAAAATATAGTGGTGCAACCGACTCTATTTAGACTTTAAATTAACTTGACCTGCCTTTTATCCTAATTGGGTTGACCCCCTAGGGGAGTCTAATAACCCTTCCACTTAATACATACTGGACCGACCCCTCTAAGGAGGTCTAATAACCCATCAAATATAAGTTATGACACTTACAATAAAACTTGTGACACTTGCAAATACAAATGACGACACCTCCGAACGGAGGAATAAGAACATCTCCGTCAAGGATACAATAAAGTACAAATGTAATACATACAATGCAAAAGTGAATATCTTCTGAAGTTATAGATAGTACATTAAGAATCCCTCTTAACTAGGGAGGTATTCTCTTGACATAGGTGTCAATACATATAGGGACAAGTCTTCAATACTGGATTTGGATCATCAACACTGGATCACTGGACCATCATTGTAGGTCTTAATCCATGTAGGTCTTCATCATCTCTACGAGAAAGCCATCAAGTAGGTACATCTCAGGATTGATTACACTATCTCTGCAAAAAAATTTGTACCCTACTGTCACCCCATAATCTTCAGATCATACAAGGATTTCTTCCATTTGCACAAATGAGTCTCCATGTCGTGTGTCTCAAACACGAGTGATTGCTCCACATATACTTCCTCTTCCACTACACTATTCAATAATCCTATCTTGACATCCATCTGGTGTATGATCTTCCTTTTCACAATCTTCATTATATTTTGGTTTTACTTCATTCATTGTTGCATATCGATTCCTGAGTACTTCTAGTTCTTCAAAGTCTTCTTCTTGACTTCATCAATCTTCTTGCTGAATCATCGTCACTTGTTCTTCGAAAGAAGTCTCTCTTGTAGGTGATGGTACAAGGTCTTTCCTATGGGACAAGTTCAATTGCATGATTAGAAACATCTCATAGTTTTTAGAACAAATTCTTACACATAAAGACATATGTCATACAATCATGCAATTATCTTAGCCAAGCATGCTTCAATACAACATTTATCCCTATCTCGCAACTTTCTAGATGCCTTCCATATCTACAAGAACATGGTTAAAAGTGTGCACTACTCCAACATGTCAGCAAAGAGGTTTCATTCTAGATAAGTAGCAATGGAATTTTGCACAATACCATCGACCACTTACCCATTACTTGCATATAATTAGTATCTTGTTCATTAATGCAATTTTTTTCTGACATGCATAATATACATCCTAATTAATCTAGGAACATAAGTATGTATGTGACTGAACAACATTATTTAAGTAATCATATATACAAGAAATAATAATTCAAATACTTATCTTTGTTTGGTTGTTGCGTGGACTCCCTTTCAATCTTTGCTTCCTTGCAGGAACTACTAGAGTCTCCAAAAGAGTGTTCTTCTTCTTGTGGGAGCTTCTTTTGTTCCTGGGACAATCTCCTTCTTGTGATGAGGATGCTCCCTCTTGTTGTAATTCTTCTTGGTGTGTGCTGTGAGAGCCTGGTCTTCACTACCCATGTTTTCTTTTTGAGCTACAATTCGAGCTTCTTCTTGTGAGCATTCCTCCCACAACCTATTGAATGTGATGAGATTCTTCCTAGCACAAATTCCTTGGATGAAGGAATCCCATGACCTAGAAGGACCATTCAAGGTGGTGACTCATCACTATTTCTCCATTCTCTATATCTTCTTCAATGGCTTCAAGTTGTTGTTTTATCTGAGAGACCCTTGTAAAGTGTGACTGCATGGTCTCTGTGTTAGTTTATAATCATTAATTCAATATGATCTAGGATCTTATCTGAGAGAAAAACATGTACATCATATCAATCAATCACCAGAGACAATAGACACAAAGCATTTCACTGGGGAAACCATAAAGGAGAAAACCCCGCAACTTCCTTGGAGATAGAATGAGAAATGATACAAAACCCCAATAACAAGAGATAGTGTCCTAGCAGCTTCTCCTCCTCCACTTGTGCACACTACTCACTTGAGAGAATGAGTGACTGAATGAATGAATAAATAGAAAGGTGCTCCTCTCTATTTATACTCAATGTATTCCACTTGCCTTTTACCCTACCTGGGCCGACCTCTCTAGGATATTCTAATAACCCATTATAACTTAACTCAGGGCCAACCCCACTTGGGAGTTTGATAACCATATCACATACAATGGTGACCTTTTCGATTGGAGGAATGAAACCTCTCCATTGGGAGTACAATGTCATATGAATACAATATAAAATATACAAGTGAAATACATTCTAAAGTTACAAATACATCAACACTCCCTCTTAACTAGGAAGGTATTTCTCGACATAGTTCTTTAGCACAAGTCTTCATCATCGACTACACCATTCAAAAAAGTTGTCTTGACATCTATCTGGTGTATCTTCCACTTCATCACTGCAACCAGAGCAAGTACTGTTCTGATGGAAGTGTATCTGGCTATGGGTGAAAACGTTTCTTCATAATCTATCCCTTCTTTTTGGGAGAAGCCACGAGCTACAAACCTTGCCTTGTATTTCTCCTCCTCCACTTGTGCGCACTACTTACTTGAGAGAATGAGTGAGTGAATGAATGAATAAATAGAGAGTCTAATAACCCTACCTCCTCCACTTATTTATACTTTGCTTCCACTTTCCTTTTACCCTACCTGGGCCGACCTCTCTAGGAGGGCTACAGGTGAAATATTATGAATTAATAAAGCAGGTTATAGGTGAGACCTTCTTACAGGAAGCAAAGCAAGTCATTTGGGATGACATTATTGCAGAGGCAGAGAAATTGAGGACATATCTTGATTTCATTCTAGAAAAAGAGGCTGTAATAAAGTTAGCTAATTAAAGCATAACATCAGTCAAGGAAAAGTTCAACAAGAAGCCCATGGACTATGCAGAAAAGTCCATAGAATTTTTGAATGGGCTGACAGAGGATGAGGTGAAAACAACTAGCATAAAATTAGGATAGAGTGTCTAGTATTATTTGGGCAAAGTAGGTGGTGAATAAGTATCACCAGATGAACACGATTTAGGCAACAATAGACATTTTAGCACATCAAGTAAAACTCTTCAAAGAAATGTCTGATCCATTATTCAAGAAGGGACTTTCTCTCTTTTGGGAGGAAGCTGGCACCACAAGGACACAGGAAGAAGAATATCAAGGCAAGTTGTGGGGATGTCGATTCAATTTGGATTATGTATAATTTAGGTAAATTTATTCTAATGTTTATGTATTGATTCATTGTAATTTTTTGCATAATTAATGAAATTCAGTCAGTTTCTCTTGGCCATCTTTTTTGGATATTAATTTGACAAATTTCTTTGAACTATGTTTTATGTTTCCAATTTAATGAATACATCAATCTGTAGGTTGGATTTCTATTAATATACGATTCATGTGTTATATTTATGTGTTAAATGAATTTCTTTCTTTAACTCATTTTATCTATAATTTTTTGCAACTGATGAACAACCACACATTTATATTGATGCTAGTAAGTGGAAAAGTGCTCTTACAAAGCCAGTTGCTTGGATTTGTGTAGGATAAATATAAGTAATTTTATGTGTTTGATTCTGATGCATTTTTATTTCATTCTTGCATGTTGTGATTGTGTAATTGAAAGGTTTTTAATTATGTTGTGATTGTGTAATTGAAAGATGTTTTCCACTGTGCATGTGCAGGTTGACGTGGATAAGCCATGTGGGCAGGAAGTCTGGCACGGAGGAGACACATTGGCAGGAGCCCTGACATGGAGGAGTTGCGTGGGCAAAAGGTGTGATGTGGACCGGCCACATCATATCCACACATGCCAGCGACCATGAAGGATGGGCGAAGGTGGTTTCGCAAATAGACAACGGCGGTTTTCCTTACCTCCCTTCCAACTTGCGAAATCATGCGGTGCTACCATGTGGAGAGCAGTTTCCTATTCCGCAACCACCCATCCCTCCATCTTAGTGTGCGTGTTGGGGATGCGGAATGGAAGTGGGACCCTTGATCTTTCGCCGCTCGATTGATCTTTTTCACCATTTAAAATGGTTTGTATGTTGGCATGGAGGTGATTTTTCCTTCATTTAAAATGGTTTGTACGTTGTCATGGAGGTGATCTTTTCCGCCATTTAAAATGGTTTGTACGTTCGCATGGAGGTGATATTTTCTGCCATTTAAAATGGTTTGTATGTTCTCATGGAGGTGATATTTTCAAGCATTTAAAATGGTTTGTACATTGGGATGGAATTGATCTTTTCCACCATTTAAAATGGTTTCTACAGTGCTAATGGTAAATGATGGATTGTATCACTCGTGTGAATAATCTCATCACATTTATGATGGATTGTGTTTATATGTCACGACATACAGATGATATCCCTCCACTCTGTGATAATAAATGTCATGAACATTTCTGCATTGATATCCCGCCACAATGCTCTTCCCACCCACACTGCTCTTCCCGTCCATTGCCTACATTGAAACTTATCCTGCCACACTACTCTTCTCGCCCACTGCCTACATTGAAACTTAAAGTTCAAACTCTCCATGTTTTCTAGTTTGGAGCTATGTTTTCTTTGAGGACCGAGGTTTGCTTTTGCTGAGGTGGAATCGAGAAGAGCGTTGAGTGGGTAAAGCAGTAAGATTGGTTTGAAGAATCGACTGCTAGTTTTTCAATTGGTAGGTATTTATATTATTCAAACCATAAATCTAAATTTGTAACAGAGCATGCTTATTCATCCTCCCGGCTAAAAATCCATATCTTCCATGGTTGTCAAAAATCAATGCAATGACAGTTTGAAGTTCATAGTAATTTAAAGTCGCTGAACGTTTTAGATTCTTCAGATTTCCTTCCACCCTTGTCTGTCTTCTTTAGATTTCCAAAATTTATTTCCTTCAATTCCGAGTTGTTATCTTCTTACAGTCTATTAATATGAATTCACAACATTATATTTGCAAAATCATGCATTACTCATTAGTGCGCTAAATTAACGGAATTAACAGGTTTAATGTAGATTCTCGCCAGCTTGCATACGTTTTCTGTCTGGTGATGTAGCGTATTATTTTCATATATTCCATATTGTTTTCTACAAATCCTATAGCATTTGGATAGGTTTGTTGGAAAAAGATAACGACAAATGAACTCGGAAAATTGAAACATGTTTTTTCTTTTTAATATCATTTTGCAGTTAATATTCACTATAGTATACTGATCTATGTAAACATTAATACTTTATTTGAAATATTTGAAATTGATAATTTATGTCTTAATTTATATAATATTGATTTCATTTATTTTAATATAAATATATATAATTTAAGTATTTAATTTAATTCAATAAAATTAAGTAATCAAATACCTTTAAACAATATTAAGGTATAATTGTTTGCCAACACAGTATCTTGGCTAGAAAAGTCCCATGTATTGCGTAGTTGGACATGGTGTATGACTCAAATTGTTGGAAGCAATGAGAACACATGTGAGTCTTGCATGCGATACCAAGGCATTTAGTTTAAGAGATAAAGATGATAAAAATGTTCTTAAAATTTAGGCAGGATACCGTGTTGGAAAATGAATTTAACAGTGACGACAATGCAGATAGTGATTCCATAAGTTGGAAATATTCTGACTACGATTAACCAGACAGAAACATTCTTTCATACTTTTGAGTTGAGAATGCGGTGAATGATATAGCAGCTTCTACTTCATCGAGTGTAGCACAGATCAATTCTTGAATAATCAAAGCCACATGGCACAATCTGAACATTCCACATGTCACCCTGGAGACTAGATTTCGACATTTGAACGAAAAAATTTACAGACATTTTGCTACAAAGAGTTTGTCGTCAAGTCAAAAACATTTTAGTGAAAGCGAGGTCGCTCTATCGTCAGGTTGTTCCATTTCAGGGTGTTGGAAGTAGATGTTGAGGAGAAATAGCGTCCACTCTTTCCTCTAGCGATGAGTTTTTCGGAGTGCCTAAAGTAGATATTGACACTCTAAACACATATTTCATAGGAACATTGCTTCGCACATTTTGCTGGAGACTGGAAATATCCAAAGAGAAGGATCGGTCACTCTTTCTCCAAGTTCTATTTTTAGAATTCCCTCATAAAAGAAGGGGCGGACGATCCTTCTTCTTCCCAATATTATTTTCGTTATAGCTTGAGACTGCAAGAAGGGTCAGTCAATCCTTCTTCGTCTTCACTATTCTGGATATTGTTCAATTTCTAGATAAAGGTTTTGACAATTATCTACTAAACTAAGGGGCATCTGATCCTTCTTCTCGAAAAATAGAAGTCGGGGCAAACAATTTTATATGGTATAACTTAGTTGTGCTCAGTATTATTTCGGTTTTCACCATTTAAGATATAGATGAATTGATGTACTAGACTTTGTAGGTTGAATAATTTTACAATTCCCTCATAAATGAATGCGCGACCGACCCTTCTTCTGCCCAGTGTTGTATTCATAATAGTTCTAGAATGCAAGAAGGGTCGGTCGATCCTTCTTTCTTTCTCCATTCTGGATATAGGTGAATTGCTGGATATAGTTGTTCACAATTATCTCCTAAACGAAGGGGCGGTCGATCCTTCTCTTCGGAAAATGGAAGCCAGGACAAACATTTTTATATGTTAGAACTTAGATGATGTCCGAGTCCCTACTATTTACAGTGGAAGTTGGAAGCCTAGAATTGCCGACATAGCCTTCGTAGATTAAATATATTTAAATTTATTTCGTAAATGAAGGGTCAGCCGACCCTTGTTGTGCTCATTATTCTTCCCTTGTTCACAATTTTAGAAATACATGTATTGACGACCTAGAATTTGTTAGCATATTCCTATACTCCATCCTAGTCCTACCAGCATTTTCATTATTTTCATTTTCAGTCATGCATGCACTTTTAGGGTTTGCATGCATTATTTAGGGTTTGCATGCATCCCAGTCATCAGTCCCAACACCTAGCCCTTAGTTAGCTAGCCCCCAAAGCTTCTTTCCACTCAGTTTCAACCCTCCTAGAGCTTAGTGCACCCTCCTTTCACCTACTGCATGACAAAGGTGCCCTTCTTCACCTACCAGTCCAGTTGTCTTCATTTAACTGAGTTCTCTCCTTGATTTTGGGCTTAACTCACTCTTAACTAACCTTACCACTTCGATGGACCTCCAGTGTGACTAGACTACTCATTCTAACTCCAATTAGCTCCTCATGCACCCTCCATTGAGCCTCCTTCATGCAGTTAGTGCCAATTACACTCAGTTACACCTACCACACTCAATTAGACTCAGTTTGACTGATGGTTGACAGTTACTTGAGCATTGATGACTCCAATGATGATGGGATAGACTTCTAGTTGTGCTCCGATGACACTCCAGTAATATTTTGATCCCTCAATGAAGGCTAATTCAAATTTCCATCTTAGCATTCGAATCCTCATGCATTGTACTATTTATTTGTCCATATTGTGATTAATAAATTAGTGTGTGTGAAGTATTTTTGCTTCTATCCGAGTTCTACTGTATTATTATTATGTTGCTCATTATAATGCATTGACCACTCTTCTTCTATTTTCTTTCTTAATCAATTACTTTCTTGTGAGGTATACATCATCTCTTAGATCTGCTATGAGCATTTTCATAGCATTCGTAGGTTGAACGTTTTTAATATTCAGTCATAAATGAAAGGGCGGGAGATGCTTCTTCTACCCAGAATTCTTTTCATAATATTTCTAGACTGCAAGAAGGGTCATTCGATCCTTCTTATGTTCGCTTCTTCTACAAGAAGGGGCAATCGATCCTACCATTCGGAAAATTGGAAGTTCGGACAACCATTTTTTATATATTATAATTTATGTTATATCTCTGTTTAAAATAAATATGATTTTTAATGTGCTCCTGTTATTTTATATTTCATAAAACACTTATAAACTAGATTTTGGTTCTGAACAATGTGTGTTGTTATTTTATATTTCAGATATCATTTATGAAATTGATTTTGCCACTCAACAATGTGTGGACCTACTTTTAAATGGATTGAAAGTTGCTAAAGGAATATTGTTTCCAGAAAGAAAATTTTTGCATAATATCAGCATTAATGAAGGATGTATCATTGTAAATGTTACCAACTCTTTGAATGCAATTCTTCCATTTCCCTATCGATCAGAAGGTGCAGATACATTGTCAGAGGCTTTTGGTGGTTATATTCAATGGCTTGTATCTGATATCGTTAACTAGATTGGGTCTGCTCTTCACGAGAACGAGGTGAATGATATACCAGCTTCTTCTTCGACGAGTGTAGCACATATCATAACAACTACGAATGAGGTGAATGATATACCAGCTTCTACTTCGACGAGTGTATCACATATCACAACAACTAAGAATAAATCTTCTTTTATTATGAGAAAAGTTAAGTTGCTAAATAAGTGTTCAGAAAAAAAGGATTGCATTTCCATAGGTTTTGTAACAAATGTGAGTGAGACTGATTTTGTTGGGGGAACATTTTTGGGTGACTTCTCCTTTGGTATTCTGGTCGATGAAGTGGTTTTTTCTTGTATGGCATGTTGTCTAGGGGTGAGTAGTGGATCTTTTGTTGTATGGCCGATTAAAAGAATCAACGATTTTAATACAGCAACATTGCTTTCTATTCCAAGTGCTTTCAACAATAATCAATCTAAATCTACTAGTTAATTTGATACATCAATATTCTTTAAATCCACAGTATGTTGCTTGGGGATTAGTGTCAAATGTTTTTTAGGGAGACATTGTACAATTCAAAGTACTAGATGCTGTTGAGTTTGGTATTTTAGTTCATAAAGTCTTCTGCAATTGTGAGGATTGTGGTGTATTTGAAGGCTCCCTTATAAGATGGCCTGCAAACACTTTGCTTGACCTCGATAGTTCCTTTGGATGTTATACTTTTGGAATGTTTTTTAATAATTTCCTTTACAAATGGTCCTTCCAAGTACTCCCCATTGTGAATATACAGATGTTAAAGGTAATCGAACAAGGCCATACAATTCCATAAATGAGGTAGCACATATCATAACAAATGAGAATGAGGCGAATGATATACCAGCTTCTACTTCAACGAGTGTAGCACATATCACAACAACTGAGAATAAATCTTCTTTTATTATGAGAAAAATTAAGTTGTTACATAAGTGTTTACAAAGACATGATTGCATTTCCATAGGTTTTGTAACAAATGTGAGTGAGACTGATTTTGTTGGGGGGGAATTTTTGGGTGACTTCTCCTTTGGTATTCTGGTCGATGAAGTGTTTTCTTGTATGGTATGTTGTCTAGGGGTGAGCAGTGGATATACCAGCTTCTTCTAAAATTTTCGAATGAAATTCAAGATCGGTACCTTACAATCCTGCAATAAATTAGGGTGCAGACCTTTCAAACATTGACACTGAACATTGTTGCTCAAATTTTTGTATATCAAAAATTCCACTTCAATCAATAGTTGAATGTGCTAATAAATTTGATAGTTGAATGTTATAAATTCTATGGGATCAAATGCTCCTGTGGCCAATGAAGGAGCTGATAGAAAAAGAAGCTTGTTTACAATGCGATTAGACACAACAGACGTCTATCAAAATGCATGGTATAAATGCCATCAGATAAAAAAGAGCACTTTGGGTAAGGCGATTGTTGATATTTATCAGGAGTCAGATGCTAGTATTGTCATATTGGAACCATCATGTTAAACTTTCACGTTTTTTTCCAAAACTTATTTTTGATGGGCACTTTATTCTCTAAACTGTCATTAATTTTTGTGGGTTACTCTTAACGGAATTTGGATTTACAATTTATAGCTAACCTTTCTAATTTCTTTTATTTTTTTTTTCCATGATCATTAATTTGTTTGATAAGTTAACATAAACAACTTGGCATTAAAATATAAAATTCCAAATTGTTAACTTGACACGTAACCACTGGACCTTTCTATGCATATCATACCTAGAAATAAATGTACACATTTTAAATATTTTCAGCCATGAGAATTTGCTATATAGTTAAAACTTTTATTCTCTATGTAAATGTGCAATTTTAATCAATTTTAAAATATATATTAATAAAAAATTTACTATAGACAGGTAATTATTTTATCTGCTGAAGGGAAAAATTTAAACTAGACCGTTTTTGGATGGGGAATATATATACTTAAAACGTAAAAAAAAAATTGTTCGACTATTAAAATTAGAACCAAATTCCAGCCGTGGGTAGAAGCCAACAGGGGCATCGAAGGATATGAAGGTCTTGTACAAAAAATGCTTAGATAGACAACAACAATGGGTTGTTGGTGCAAAAGAAAATATGAAGATCGATGTAAATAGCATCATATGGGAATGGTCACCAAGAAGGGCCTTGCAGTAGAAAAAATTAGAATAAATGAGAAGGGCCTTGCAGCAGCCAAGGCACAACGAGAAAATATGGGGAATAGTGTTCAAAGTGGTGGATGTTCTCAAGGGTTGATAGTAGACAAAATTGGTTTTTAAATTTCTCTATGTGGTAGTTTTAAGCAACAAAATTGTTGTGTTTCTAAATTTCCACTTGGTGAACAAAAAATTGTATTTTCTAATTTTCAATAAAGTTTTATAAAAGGAAAGATACAACTTATAGCCATTGGGATTGATAATGGATGGTTATTTGTTACAAAACTAGATTTGTGATAAGTGTCGTAATTTGCGCACTAACTATCGTTAAGTGTTGTAATTGTGCTTAAGAATAATTGGCCTTTAGAAGTGGTTTATCTGCTGCACTTAAAATCAAGTAATTATCCTTGGAGTAACTAACTAAATACTAAAATATGATTCGTTATACTCAAACTGCCAAATTCAGCTGTGCTCATAGGAAAAAATATTCTATATGAGCCAACTATATTTCTAATACTGAATGTGCCAAATCAAATATGGCACATGTCACAATATGATCGTTCCATGTGTCACTCCGGGATATTAGATATCAACATTTAAACAATAAAATTTATAGACGTTTTGCTTCAAAGACTATGCTGGCAAGTGGAAGTATTCTCAGAGAAAGAGCGGTCGCTCTTTTCCAAAGGTGTTCTATTGTTACGATTCCCTCGTAAATGAAGGGTCTACCGACCCTTCTTATTCCAAATATTCTTTTCATAATAGTTTGATACTGCAAGAAGGGTCGATCGATCCTTCTTGTGTTCACTTTTATGCATATAGCCAAATTGTTGGATAAATGTTTTCACAATTAACTACAAAAAGAAGGGGTGGCCGATCCTTCTTGTTGGAAAACAGAAGTTAGGAGAAACCATTTTTTATAGGTTAAAACTTCCAAGGTGTTCTATTTTTAAAATTGCCTCGTAATTGAAAAGTCGGCCGACCCTTCATATTCCCAATATTATTTTCATAATAGTTTGACACTACAAGAAGGGTCGCTCGACCCTTCTTATTCCAAATATTCTTTTCATAATAATTCGCCACTGTAAAAAGGGTCGGTCGATCCTTCTTATGTATTCCATTATGGATATAGTTGAATTGTTGGATAAATATTTTCACAATTCACTATGAAAAGAAGGGGCGATCGATCCTGCTTGTTGGAAAGCAGAAGTTGGGACAAACAATTTTTATATTTTATAACTTAGCCGATTGACTGGCGATTTAGAAAACAGAAGTCGGGACAAACGATTTTTATATGTTATAACTTATCCAATTACGGAATCTTGGTTTTCGGTTTTGATATATTTTCTTTCTACAACCCGCAACCAGCAATTGCAGATTGAGGATTACGGAAAGAATGTATATATTTATGAAATAAAACCCCGTAACCCTTCTTTTCCTTCCGGCATGTTTACGTTTTAACCGTCGATTTGTCTTGATCCCATGGATGAGATTACACCAGGTGATTAAAATGAAGTTTAGCTTGCTCATTTAGCTTGTCGATGATAGCACTAGCGTTGTCTTGGATGAAACTAGAAGGCTCAATTTATAAAAATATTGGAGAAAGCCTCGGTGGTGTGAGCAAAATAGAATCATCTGGGTAGGTATTGACGGCCTCAAGGGTGAACTGATCAAATCCCAAGCCCAAAAATTTGCAAGGAGAATTAAATTGCTGAGGTCCTCCTACAGTTACATATCTACACAAATAAACGGTCTAGATCAGTGGTGGTGAAGATCTACAGTCATGAGCACGCTTCGTGCAAAAAGGGTGAGGTCTTCTAGACAGAGGTAGGAGATTTATCCCAGAAGCATCTTAAGTAGAAGATCAACGACCAATGGAGTAGATCGACAGTCGGGAACTACTTCTCCGATACGACATGCGCGGAGCAAACAAACTTTCAGATTCGCAAATGTTTGGTAGAGGCCCCCGGGTTTTGACGACGCAGATCTGAGGAGTCCGAGATCTATGGTTGAGGTCTTGTTCGCCGATCTAACTTGCACAAAACATCAACATAAGCCAAATCCATGAAGTTGGTAAAATTCGCAGCGTTTGACGGCCAGCATTTGAGGCGACATGTGGCAGGATTCGAGGCCACTAGGGATCAGGAAAATGGACGGCCATGGAAGCTTCCACGCCGCAGGAGATGCAGGGGTGATAGCAAAGGATAAATAATATAAAAAAGTCGCTTGCACGGAGAGCTGGATTACTATTTTTCATCTGAAAGCGACAGGAGCAAGCTGTGAAGAAACAGACAGGTCAACTAGGGGCCCAAGACAACCTCAAAAAAATAGGAAGGTTATCTGCTCTAGAGTAAACTATTTAATGGTTGAATTGAGTGATAGAGAACCCATAGAAACATTGTTTAAAAACAGCGACACAGAGGTCTATGACACTATGATGATCGATGACCCCATGGAAACTGTAAAAAACAAGCTGAAACTGGTTAGGGAGCGAGGTATAGACATGCACCAGGTCCACCAGTCCTATTTCCATCTGTTTACAATCGGTCAAACTCCTAGTTTTCCTGAATTTGTTGAATGGTGCACCTCTAACTACTCTTCTATCGAGAGGGCAATCATGGATGCTTCCAAGTCCAATATCCTTTGCGAAATTGATACCCAAACCCTTAGAAAAACCCTTTCAGTCCCAAAAGAGTTTTTCCAGAAATCTATAGGGTATACCGAGGAAGCCCTAATCCGGTTTTTTAGACAATCCCCTGTTGAAGTAAAATAGAATTTCTACAGGTCCTGTGTGAATCTTACTATCCAAATACAAGAGCAGTATTTTCCAGATGAAGCCAGACTTTTCATGAAAGAATCCAGAGGTGTTATCGCCATGATGAGCCAATTCCTAGGTCTAGACTTTGATATGTATGTCATAGAACCTTTCATAAGTTTTCTTTTTGTCCTAGGCACCTGCCCCTGGAATCAGATGACCCAAGCCAGTCTACCCAATGTGCATGCCTCAGGTTTGATGAGGTTTTGGTTGAAATTATACACTCCCAGCTAAAGAATTTTCAGGAAACAAGGATTTTCAAATTTTAGTCCTACTTACTAAAAATGTTCCTAACATTCAATGAGGAAAACTTGCAAATGCATGAGGTACTACTTACTCAGAGTATGTACACTAATTACACCAAGTTCCATGATGAGCTCATGTCTAAGGTTTATCAGGTCATTTTCCAAAAGAAGCTGCATAGAGTATTACCAGAAATGGAGGAGTTACTACAGCTTTCTCCTGAGAAGAGGGTCAAAGATTGGTTCCTTTCAGAGCATGGCACAATCATCAGGGTTTATGGGTTTGCTTATGAACCCTACGTGCTACCAGTTTTCCTGAACCCCAAAATGTTTTCATTAGAATTGATCAGACAAAAATTGAAGGCAGAAGCTGAGCACTTTCTATATCATAGAAAGGGCTCTGATATTGTTTTTCCATGGACTGTAGGTCCATTCTTAATAAAACAACAAAGGAGCTCTTACAGCCATCGAATGCAAGATAAAGGAGATGCGTTTCAAAACAGAAGCACCCTTAAACTATGATCCCCACCACATCATTTCCAACAGGAGGAAGGAAAGCAACGGGAAGGCTTTTGTGCATTTTGAAATTCTAGGCATGGAAGATGCTACAAATTTATTGGAATGTCCTAGAAGGAGCTAGATGGAAATAGACACTCCTGAGAGCTCCTCCCTGTTAACACAAGGGAACACACCCATAGTGCCTTGCTCTTCTAGCCCAGTCCTATCAGTGCTAGTAGACATGTCTATGGCCATCAACTTAATAAATTCCATCAAGGAAGCTGACAGTGTCCCTATGGACACAGAAGGGGAAGCTAAGAGAGCCCCAAAGAGGTAGAAAATTGACAAATGTGAGCAGCATCTAATACCAATGGGGACTCGTAAAGGAAAAAAGAAACAAGTGGATAAGCTACCAGCATTTGAGATCAAAGACTATGTGTTTAACCCAACAGCCATTGATCTTGCTTCCTTAAGCAAGACTAGAGATGAGTTGATAGATGAATACAAGGTGGACTCACGGGAAGCCTCAGAGAAGTCCAAGTTATATACTGAAGTAAGAAAAATTTCAAGCAAAGAAGTGTCTCTAGTGAATAACACGAGCCTCGCTCGGAACACCCTGAGTTTGGCCTTGGACACCAAGAGAAAGACCACTGAGCTAAGGATGAATTTAGAGGACATCCCTGTCCCAGATGTAATAAACTTGCACAAAGAAACCAGGGATGTTATTTATACTAAACTATTGAGGACATCTTTGGAGCTATCAAAGGTACAGGTCAGTAAGAGTAAGGTTTCTAGCTATCTCAAGCAAGAAAAGATGGAAAACAAAGCGCATAAGGAAAAGATCAAGAAATTGCAGGCTGACATAGTGGCCATTGAGGGCCAACCTGGTAAAAGAGCTAGTATTCAAAACCTACTCAACGAAAAAGACAACATCATCCAATCTCTAAAAAAGGGGCTGAAAATCCCCTCTACCCAGTTAGTAGCAGTCTCTGAGCTAACAGAACTAGAGGAAAAGAAGGAGAAGTTGCAGACTAACTTGACAGAATGTAGGGCCAAGCTATTGAAGCTTGAAGTGAAGGAAAAACAATGGTAGATAGATATAGCCATTTTGGAAGAGCTTGAGAAGAGACTACAACAGAAAGAGAAAGAAGTAGAAAGCATGGCCACACCATCCATAGATGCTGGTGATTTCTCCCTGGTAGGGGCTATAGCCGAAGCTAGTCTAGAAGACGTGGAAATAACAAGATTAAAAAAGCAGAATGTGAATCTGAAAACCCTGAAGGATAATGCAGAAAGAGAAAAGGAGGCTTGGGAAGCAAAGCACCAGGAGTTGCACGGTAAATATGATGAGTTGGAATGAAAAGATGCAAGGTAGGTCATCTGGGATGGTATTATTGAAGAAGCAAGAAAATTGAGGCCCTTCCTCGATTTTGTCTTGGACAAGGAAGCGGTGATAAAATTAGCCAAGAGTAGTGTGACAACAGCAAATGAGAAATTGAACAAAAAAACTGTAGAGTATACTGAGAATGCCATTGAATTCCTGAATGGCTAATCTGAGGAGCAGGTCAAGACAATTGGTGTAACAGATAGGGTTTCGATCATCATTGGAGCCAAAAAAGTGATGCACAAGCACCAGCAGGTAAAGGCTATTCAAGCTAAAATATATGTCATGGCGTGGTAGATCAATTATTTCAAAGACATGTTTGACCCTTTGTTCAAGAAATGGATCCCTCTCTTTTGGGAGGAGGATGGAACAATGCTCATAGAAGAAGAATATCAGAAGAAATTGGTAGGATGTAAAGTGCATTTCAACGATTTTGTAGGTATGGATCAGTTGCTATCAGGGAAGACAGTGGTGGAGAAAATGGCAAAGGATTTTGAGTTAAGCATGATGTTCAAGGAGGCTAGTGCACATCTGCGAAGCTACTCTTATAGAGACCACAATGAGATCTGAGTCTTAATGAAGGAGTTTGCCACCTCGGAGCTGCCAACTGCCGGGCTATGGAATCTCATTGAGAAATATGAGAAGAGAAAGTTGATATTGAATCGCTGAAGATTCGATGATCATGGGATAGTAGCATGGAGGAAATATTCGCTGAAGCATTTTGTTTATTTTGTTAGAGTCTGATGTCTTTCTGTAAAAATGCTCAGTAATTTTGTAAAAGGCAATTGAGCCAGTTTTACTAGCATTGTCATTTTGTTGTAACTAATTCCTGAGGGTGGTAAACCTATTTGAATAGGTGTCACCTACATTGTAACAACTTCCTGTTGAGGCAGCTCGAGCCGGAAGGCTCTGAGCATCTATGTAAGCAATGTAATAGAAGGAGAAAGGGTTGGAAACTTTTGTTGGACTCGTGAATTCCTTGTGTTATTAAGCACTCTAAGATATATTTTAATAAAATATAGCTAGGCCGAGCAAGGTTTTCTATCAGAGATTCCTGTGTTATTCGTCTTACAGTCTGTTTAGTTCTTCTCTTATGTGAATGTTTCTCTCACTGTTTAATTCATACTGTTATGCTTTTTCATGCTTGGATAAGTGTTGTATCAGGATAGAAGTCATAAATATTACGTTCTATTGATTTCATTTCAAGCATCCACTACCATTTTCTGCTAAAGTTGCTATAGAATTCATTATCATAAACTCTATATTGATGGGTTTTTCATATCTTCTTCTTTAATCATGAAACAAAATATCTTTGACTGTGAGTAGGTGGCTATCTTGACTTTGATTAGTTTTCTTTGCAAAGCACTGTCATGTTTAATCATATCTTGCCTCCTGCCTCTGATTAGTTTGATCTACAGTTTGTATTTGTCTTTACTCATGATCTGTGTGTGTTTTATGTTTTAAGTGAATTTATTTAATTAAAACATTTATCTATTTCTGCAAATGATTAACATAAATTAATTAATTCATGTTAATTTTTCATTTAGCATTCCAGCTACAGGGTAATCTTGCATGTGCCTAATGCTCAAAGCTAATATGAGTGAATTTTCATTTCCATATTGTGTTGTGGTTAAACCTGCATTAGTAACTTCGCTATACTCAATGTGCCAAATCAAATAAAAAATAGTAACCTCCCTATACTCAGTGTGCGAAATCAAATATTCCACATGTGACAATATGATCATTCCACATGTCACCGTATTATACTAGATATCAACATTTTAACAACAAAATTTATAGATGTTTTGCTTTAAAGACTTTGCTGGCAAGTGGAAATATTCTCAGAGAAAGAGCGGCCGCTCTTTCACCAAGGTGTTCTATTGCTACAATTCCCTCCTAAGTGAAGGGTCGGCTGACCCTTCTTATTCCAAATATTCTTTTCATAATAGTTTGACACTCCAAGAGGGGTCGATCGATCCTTATTGTATTATCCATTATTGTTAACACCCAAAAAGTGTTCACTACCTCATCTACCACATTATATGACTCATTTGTCCGTTTTCCTACCATATTTCCCTTAAAAACCCAAAAAACCCCACTAAAAAGCCTCCAAAAGGCTTAAAATGCCTCTAAAAGGCCACAAAACCATCAAAATAGCTTCAAAAAGGCTAAAAAACCTCTTTTTCCTCCAAAAATAGCAAAAACCCCCTAAAAAGGAAAGAAAAAATATAAAATAATGAGAAAAAGGAGGAAAAAACCCTATACAGCTGCCCTAAACCATGTGTTTCCCAAAACCATGGGTCAGCACTCCACCACCAAAAAATTATAAATAGGTGATGGAGATCCCTTATTCAATATCCACAATCAAGTATACCCTTACTCTGCCAAAATCTCTCTCGAAACCCTAGTTCACCATTGAACTACTTTCACCTTGACAGCCACTTTTGGCCCATTCCCACCATTGGAGAAAGAGAAGGAGCACATTGGAGCTTGGAGCAACCCTCTTGGACATTGCAAGGGCTTCATCAACCTCCATATTGGAGGTAATATCAATACAAAACCATTATTTAAAATTGTTGTTTATGTTTCATGCACATGTTTTAGAGTAGTTTTTTCATTTCTGTTTTAGCTTAATAATTTACATTTACTGAACTGCTGCTAAGGAGTCCATTCTCCTTAGTAAGTGCTCATTTGAACAAGCTAGGGGTAAAACCCTAGCCACAGTTTTCGCGACTCCACTAGGGATCGAACCCAGAATCTCTGGTTTCGATTTAAAAAATAAAAATAAAAATAAAAATTTTCCTTTCGGCTGTCCCTTTCGGCCACCGTACACCGCGTATTTTCCCTCTGCAGTCGCATCCCGACCGCGTCTTTCAGGCCTTTACCTGCGACCCGATCGCGTCTCTCAGACTGTTTCTGATGCCCTACTGGCGGATTTAAGTCTGTTACCTGCGATCCGACCGCGGCTAATCAGCCTGTTTGCTGCGATCTGACTGCGCCTGTCGGCCATTTTTCCGCGTCCCAACCACAGCTGTCAGCCTGTTTCCCGTGACCCAACTGCTCCTTTTTTCCTGCTTCCTGTGTCCCGACCGCATCTGTTTGCCAAAAAGCCACGACCGGCCCGCGTCTGTTTCCCATAAACCCGCGGTACGCCTGCTCAGTTTCGCCAGAGACCCGTGGTCTGATTTCTGCATTTTTTCGCTAATTTGAACCCAGCCCCTTTTGCTGCAATATTTTCTGCATCTGAACAGCCACCTGTCCTACTTGCAACCTCACTTCCCTACAACCTTTCTGCAACATAATTTATGTTCCCTTTACAGAATCTTTTTAAAATTTTAGTATTTTTAATTCAGAAAATTTTGCAAGTTAAGAGTTTCAATTTCAGTATTATTGATAGTTAGAAGTTGTCCCCCTTGTGGCACTTCTATTTTGGGTTCATCACCTCACAAGCACACACTCTGTCACATAATTCAAGTGAGCCTTAAAAAGTACCTAACTCAACCAATATTCTAACCCCACTTGGGGAACACAAAAGAATCTTTGTAGTTAGGTAGGATCGGGGGGATAGGCTTCCAATAACACCCCTTAGTTACTTACACTTGAGACATAGTTGTTGTCCAAATAGGGAACCAAAATCTCCTAGTACTTTTTGGCACGGTCACGACCAGTTTATCAGAGGGCCTCTCCCTTAGGAGGGTTGAAGTCGGGAGACTGGTTCCGGAGGCCTGAGTGGAATACCGCACTCCATTCAGTAACCGAAGGGCTATCTTTCGCGGTTCGCTGGATATCCCTGTATAGGGGTATTGTGGTAAATGGACTAAATGGCAGATTCACCTTTCTGGACATGTCATGAACGGGGTATCTTAGTTGCCATTCTTCTAGGATCGACTACCCGGTGTCCCTCCCGGTAGGGGGATATCATAGCTACTTGGCTTTCCTATTCATATTGTCTGACTTGGATTTCATCACCTTGCAAAGGATATGTCTAGTTGAGTCAGAATACTTTTAGTTAGGTGTTTGCATGCTCCTTTACCTCCCTTTGGTCTAGTGAGTCCACCATTTTTTATTTTTAGGAAACCTGCTGCTTGTTGGTATTCTAACCATCTTTGTTGATACTCCACCTATTGTAGCACAACTGTTGCAGTGGGTGTTTTGAGTTGGTTGTTGGCCTGAGTGCCTTGTTTTTTAGCTCTCCTTTTGCACACTCGGTTGCATTAGGCTTTTTTGAGCTGTTTTTCTACTCACCTCAACCCACAGAGATTTGACACCATCCATCACCATTGAGTCCCCGAGACATTCTCAGCACCTCAGGGGCGAGCCCCCACAGCACGGTTCACTTGACACCAACCGTCATAGATTCCGATCATCCTCTGTTGATACCACTCATCATAGATCTAGAGCCTTGTCACTTGACTCCAATCGTCAGCGACATAGGACTCCGTCACCAGATATTGACACTCCTTACTTTACCTCCGATTCTGACGAAGAGTCTGAGAACCCTATTTACACTGCCCCTACTAGCCCCATGGCTAGCACAACTTCCACTCCTTTTGTTATAGGGACAATTGGTGACACATCCACCACTACACCAGTTACTACACCTGTTTTGGGTATGCCCTCCATGGGACCCCCATCTACCGTTCCCCTCACGGTACCCATTCCCGCAGCGGGAATCCCTATCCCCACTACATCGGTGGCTCACACTACCCATGGTGATGCTGGACCATCCTCCACCACCTTAGTTCCCCCACTTGGGGGCACCATCCCAAATCCCGTCCCTCCACTAGGGGGCATTGGCCCCAACTTGGTCCAACCCACTACTGTGTCACATCCTTCTTCCAGTTTGCCATTCATGGCTAGCCTCAACCTACCTGACCTGGCCAGATTGACCAACGACCCTATCCAACATGACCCTGCGTGGCCTCATATGCCTACCAAGCTCCCCTCTGACATCCCTAAGTTCGAGGGCAAGGCCGGTGAGGACCCACAAAACCATATCATGTCTTTCCACCTATGGTGTTCCTCTAACTCCATAGTGGACAACTCTGTTCGCCTCCGTCTCTTACAGCGCACCTTCACTGGCTCTGCAGCCAAGTGGTATATCGAGCAACCTCATGGGACCCATGCCACCTTTGCTTCCCTTGCCTTGACCTTCCTGCAGTTCTTCCAGTTGCCTGTCAGCTATGACGCGGGCGTTGAGATCCTCCTATCCTGCAGACAAAACACGGCTACCCATATCACGGACGACATCCATGAGTGGCGTCGACGCCGCAGCTTATGCAAGATCAAACTAGACGACCGTATCTTCCTAGATTGGTTCCTCAAATCCCTTCTCCCTGTTATTGCTAAGGATGTGGCATCAGAAAGACCCCAGTCTGAGGAAGAAGCCATCCTTAAGGCCCAACAGTTCGACCTCATTTACGCCCAGTCAGGTTACCTTTATACCATTATACCTGACCCCCCTCGCGGTGAGTCCTCCCAGCACGATGCGCCGGGGGCATCCCACACTGCAGACGGTATCATTGGCCGTGTTTCTTCGCATCCTCAACCATTTTCCATTGCACGTCTTACCCCTAGCCCTGACCTTTCATGGGCTACCTCACAGTCTGGAGCAACCAACTCGTATGCTCCCATGACACATCACCATTCCCATGGACCCTCATGTCCACCTCAGTGCTTCGGTCATGCGACTCCCGCTTATGCTCCCCCAGTCACACCTCAGCCTTACTACCACCAGCAAGCTGCCCCAGCTCCTGTGCCTTCACAAGCCCAACCTGCTTATTACTCGCCACAGGCAACCCCTGCGGCAAACTCACAACCTGCTCCACAGCCATATCAGCAACCCCCTCAAGTTGCTGCACCTGCTTAGCCTCAACCTACATACCATCCACCGCAGCCTGCTCCAGCACCTGCGCAACCTCAGAATCCACCTGCTGCCCAAGGGCAAGTTTACGCCCAACAAAACCCGCAGCAAAACCAGAATAACCAACGTAACCAGGGCCAACAAAACCGCGGCAAGGGCTGTAATCGTGGGAACAACCAACCTGCAGACCAAGCTGGTCAACCGGCGAATCCCCCCGACAATAATAATGCGGCCCCTGCTAACCAAAACCCTGATCGCCCACCCAAGCAGGCTAAAAACCCCAATTTGCGAACAAACCACCCTTGTTCTATTTGCGGGGTCTATGGCCATTACACGCATGCTTGCCCATACTTAGAGCGAGCTCGGTAGCTCTAGGTTGATGATGCCCACCGCCAAGGGCATGCGGCTCCTCAGGCTCCACCTAACCCCCCTCAGCCTCAGCAGCCTCCTTTGGTTCTGCAAAACCCCTTACCCACCCAAGGCGTCGTGAACGCTCAGTCGTTGGCTCCCCCTCAAGCCAACGTGCAACCCCAACAATAGATCATGTACGCTGCCCCTGATCAACCCATGTTTGATTTGGTAACCCACCACTTGTTGATGATGTCATCTGGTGACGTCAACCTCCAGACTCGTCGGAACCAATATGGCTCCACCACTGAAGCACCTCCCACTGATAAACCCACTAATGCCCATCCCACTGATCAGGCATTACGTATACCTCCATCTCCACTAGATGGCACTCCTAAGGCCCCTCGTTTCCCACTTCGCCGTATCAACAACAACCCCAATGCGCGGGCTGCGTCAAATTACAACATCGTCGACGACTTAGCCCAATCTCCCGCAGCCATGTCTGCATTAGAAGTCTTGAAAAACTGTCCTTCTCAGCGCAAGACTCTACTATCTGCCATTGGGGTGATTGACCCACATGATTTGAATCTGATGGCATTTGATTTGGACCAATCCGAACCACGCCTGCCTTCCTCCTTAGCATTCCAAGTTTCTGTTTCCGTTCAGAATCTTGTCATCCATCGATGCATCATCGATGAGGGTGCCTCCACATGCGTTATGTCTACATTCGTATGGCAGAATTTGGGATCCCCTACTCTCCAGCAGCCCACCACTGCATTACGCGCCTACGACGGTCGGTCGGCCCAGCCCCAAGGCCTCCTACCCAATGTCCCCGTCCAGTTAGGTGGTAAAACTGTCCTTATGCACATCGAGGTAATCAATGCCCAATTGGATTATAACCTTTTACTTGGCCGCAGTTACATGTATGCCATGCAGGCGGTTTCCTCTTCCGTTTTTCGCACCATGATGTTCCCCCATGAGGGACACGTGGTTAAGGTTGACCAGCTCACCTACTATGATCCCAGCGCTCCCGCGGCACCTGAAAATGTTCTCCCCATGGTTGAACAACCTGTTTCTCGTGCCACCACCTCGTTTGTTTCCTCTACGGGGCATGGAGTCTACTCAGATGCGCCGATGACCTCCACTTTTCAATCCATTCCTCCCCCGTCATCTACGCCCGAAGTGTCTGACTTATGTACCTTGTCCCACAACAACCAACCACCTAACAATCAACCACCCTTGTTTCCTAAACCACCATTGGTACCTAGCCACATTGGTGTTACACCTATCCATACGATCCCCTTCCTAGTCCCTCCATCGGGAGTAGTAAGCGCCCCGGTCATGGCTACCCTTAGCCTCCCTGGGTTAACTTTGGGATTACCTGTATGGTATCTTTCGCCTCCCGTTCACCCGTCGACACCAGATGTCGTCCTCCAACCGGTGCAACTCATGGCTACTACCTCTCAGCCACCTCCTGGTGTCTCTACCCCTTCGTCCTCCACGACTCCCCCTCCTACTCCCAAACCCAATGGGGGCAAAGGGCCACAACCTTATACTGCTGTACCACCTCCCAAGACAGTAAAAAACCCTCCCGTGTTTCGTGCTCCTCCCAAATGCTCGCTGTGCGACGAGTTGGGCCATGCGACCCACCAATGCCCATAGTTACCAGCATTGCAGAAGCACATGCAGATGCTCGACGATGACCCCAACATCCCAACTGTCGAACTAAACCCCACCCCTAAGCCCAAAGACAAATCCCTGCGTACCAACCACCCCTGTGCCATATGCGGTGTTTACGGGCATTACTCCCATCATTGTCCCGATCTCCCGGATTACAGAGCGGCTCTCTATGAGATGAACAATCTGGATCTTGAGACGGCACCACCCACCATTGAGGAGATCTACCCCCCGGTCTCTTCCCCTTCTGGAGAGGTTAATACCATCTATATGATCTCTTCAACCACTACCCCCTCGTCAACCGATTTGACGACGCAAACTTTCTGTACCGATGAGGAGATTCTTGAGGCCCTTACCGCCCCGGATTATCCCTGGGATGATATGCATCATCATTCCTACTTCATCCCCGAAGTATCTTCCTCTAGCACCGCTACCCAATTTGTAGTTGAATCCAAAGACTTCCTTCCCACTAAGGTCGACTGGTTCAAGGACCCTATTCCTGCTCCTGATGCCTTTGAGGAAGGTAACATGGCCAACATTTCACCCGTCATCCAAGTCGATATCGCTGCCCCAGGACGTGCCCCCGAACTCATCACTTTAGGAGCATTCTGCAGTAAACAAGAGATTGAGGACTACATAAACCTTTTCAGAGAATTTCGTGATGTCTTTGCCTGGTCCTATACTGAGATGCCCGGCCTTGACCCCGCCATTATAGAGCACCACATTGACACATGGCCTGATGTACCCGCCGTTCGTCAGAAACAGCGCCCCATTCATCCCTCAAAGCTCCCAGCTGTCAAAGCCGAGATTGAGAAGCTGCGCAAGGTAGGGTTCATTTATCCTATTGCCTATACCACTTGGGTTTCAAACCCCGTTCCCGTTAACAAAAGACAAGGCACCATCTGAGTATGCACTGACTTCCGCGATTTAAACCGTGTTTGTCCCAAGGACAACTTCCCCACGCCATTTATTGACCAACTCATTGATGCGTGTGCAGGGCATGAAGTCCTCTCCTTCATGGATGGTTTTTTCGGATATAACCAGATTCAGATCTGTAAGGAAGACCAGTACAAAACTGCCTTTACCACCCCATGGGGCACCTTTTCCTATCACGTTATGCCTTTCGGCCTCAAAAATGCTGGTGCCACCTTCCAGTGGGCCATGACCTATTTCTTTCATGACTTGGTCCATATCCTGCTAGTCTACCTTGGTGACCTTACAACTCGTTCCCGGAAATGATCATACCACCTTAACGACCTTCGGCAAGTTTTTCTGCGTTGTCACAAATACCAAATCCGCTTGAACCCACACAAGTGCATCTTTTGCATTCCGGCAGGCCGACTGTTGGGTTTCATTGTTTCCCAGAAAGGAATTACTGTTGATCCTCTGAAATTCCAAGCCATCTTAGACCTTCCCTCTCCTCGCACGCTTCGAAAGCTCCAAAGTCTACAGGGGCGATCCAATTTCCTTCGACGCTTCGTTCCTGATTACGCCACTACTGTTCACGGTTTCTTGCGCCTGCTCCGTACCCACATACCCTTCATCTGGGATGAGCAAGCAGAAGCTGCATTCGACGCCCTCAAGAAGGCTCTCACCCAAGCCCCATTGATTTCCCCTCCGGATTTCTCCCAGGACTTCATCCTCTACGTCTCGGCATCCGAGCATGCTGTGTCCGGAGTCTTGGTTCAAGAAGACACTTCTCATCAGGAGCACGTCATTTATTACGTCAGTCAGACCTTGTATGGACCCCCTCTGCGTTACCCATATGAGGAGAGACTCGCCCTCGCTGTGGTCTTTTCCGTCCAAAAATTGTGACACTACATCTTAATGAGTCATACCACAGTCGTCGCCGACTCTAACCCCATGGTCTATCTCTTAAACCGGCGACTACTACAAGGTCGTGTTGCTAAATGGGTCATTATCCTCCAGGAGTATGACCTTACCTTCCGAACACCTAAGAGCACCAAAGCCCTCGCGCTTGCCCAGCTCATTACTGATCTCCCTTCCCTTCTCCCGGTCAAACCAATCTCCGATGAGTTACCCGACAATCACCTGTTCACTATCTCATCTGATGACCCATGGTACGGTGATATTTTGTTATACCTGCGCACGCAGAAGTTCAGACCCAAAGTCACCCGTAATGGTCGTCGTCGTATCCGTCACCAGGCCTCTCGATATCTCCTTTTAGGCGATGTCCTTTACCGGCGAGGGGTTGACACCATTCTTCGTCATTGCCTTACACACACGGAAGCTGAACACGTCCTTAATGACTGTCATAGTGGCGCCTGCGGAGGCCATTTCTCAGGGATGGCCACTGCCCAAAAGGTTGGCCGCACCGGATACTTCTGGCCCACACTTTTCATTGACTGCATCACTGCGGTCAAGCATTGCCACAACTGTCAACTTTTTTCCCCCAAGGCCCGGAGACCACCTGCTCCATTACACCCAGTCGTCACCATTGGTCCCTTTTGTAAGTGGGCCATCGACTTCATGGATTACAGACCCTCGTCTGCCAACGGTCATAAGGATATCATTGTCACCGTTGATTACTTCACCAAATGGGCGGAAGCCATGCCTACCTTCAATTGTACCGCTGACACTGCTGCCCGTTTCTTTTTTAACCATGTTATCACTCGATTTGGGGTTCCTAAACAGTTGGCCTCAGACCATGGTTCACACTTCGAAGATGCCATCTGGCGTGAGTTATCCACCCTCCTCAAATTTGAACACCAATTTTCCTCTGCCTACTACCCCCAAGGGAACGGTCAAGTAGAGGCCGTTAACAAAATCCTAAAAACCATCCTCCAATGCACGGTTGACAAGCATAAGTCCAATTGGCACCACATGCTGTTCCCTGCCTTATGGGCATTACCGTACTTCCACCAAGACCGCCACTGGTTTTACACCATTTCATCTAGTTCACGGTGTAGAGTCTGTCCTCCCCATCGAGTGTCAGATTCCTGCCTTACATATCGCCGTTGAGCTTCTCCCTGACACTTCCCCCCTCGAGCAGCGTTTGCTGACACTTGAACAAGCTGATGAAGACCGTCGTGCCACTCTCCAGAACATCGAGGCTACCAAGAACCGCTCCAAAGCCGGTTGTGACAAACATGTTCACCCTCGAACTTTCCATGAAGGGGACCTCGTCCTCGCCTATGACCAAGCCCATGACAAAAATGGCAAAGGGAAGTTTGAATCCATGTGGCAAGGCCCTTACATCGTGCAGACCTGCCTCGGCAAGGGGGCATACATCCTCGCCGACTCCGAAGGCCATCCTTTGCGCAACCCCCGTAATGGGTTGTATCTTAAGCGCTTTTATCCATAAATGAAACCGCGGCTTCATTGGTCCGCATTGTACAGTTTGCTATCTTTTTGTTTTTCAATTTTTTACCATCCTCTCACAATCATCATTTTTGCATGACCACAGATGAACCCTCTTCCACCTTGTTACACTGGCTTCGTTGATGGCGCAAGCCGCTGGTCTCCCAACCTGGCTTCTGCAGCATGGTTCTTGTACTCCCCTTCCAATGAGATGATTCACCTCGATGGAATTTGTATAGGCGCTGCTACCAATAACCAGGCAGAGTATGATGCTGTGACCGGTCTCTTGACTGTTGCCCTCCAGATGGGCATATGTCACCTTCATGTGTTCCTCGACTCCCAACTACTTGTCTCCCAGCTCAACAACTGCTACCAGGTGCGTGATCCCTTCCCTTTTAGAAAATTTCTGCGCGCAAAACAACTCAGCCGACAGTTTGAATCCATAACATTCACCCATGTCCCAAGAGCGCAAAATAGTGTCGCAGATCAAATGGCAAACAACATCCTAGATTGGCATATCAATCACACCATGTAACATCATGCATCATCATCCCATAACATCTCATAAAAATATATAAAAACCCAAAAAGATTGCATTGCATCAACATTTGCATCCATGTACATAAACCACATGCATATCCAGAGGGGCATCCACGTGCCTAATCATACATACATCATGTTGCATCACATAAAATATACAAGGGGCATCCATGTGCCCAACATCCTAGCATACTTGCATCCATGTGCAATGTAAACATATCACAAATCATAAAGCGCATCCACGTGCGTACAAATAAAACAACATCATACCAAAAGGTGCATCCACATGCATATATATATATATATCAAAAAATACATGTTCAGTGCTATACATGTCCTGAGTACCCCTGTACTCAGCTATACAAAAAATGGCTATACATCCCTAAAGCCTCATCAAAATACATGCCGTAGCTACAAAACTAGGGGGGAGTCCCCTACACTCCCTAATGAGAGTCGTATCCTGCATCACTGCCTGCATCGGCTGCCTCTGAGTCCTCCCCTCGCTCCTCCTCCGGCAAGTCCTCATCTCCTACAGGCTCCTGTGCCTGTGCCCGGTCTACCAAGATTGCCACCCAGATCGCTATGGATCTGAACTCTCGGGGTTCCCTCATGCAATCCTGCACCACGTCAAGATTGAAATCCCACCATCCCTCGTCGGTCACCCCTATCAATAACCGATCTAGTAGTGCCTGTACCAACTCCAGTGTCCCCTCCGCATCGCGGCGATGGGCCTCCCCTCGCCTAGGCAGAGCTGGCACGGCCACAATCCCCCTCCGTGCCACGTGTCCTGGAGGTGGCCTCGGGCCCACATCTGCAAGATCACCCATATGTCAGTCACAGTATATCAATCTACTATCATATAAATAAAACTGGACATCCATAATATGCAAGTAAACACATACGTACCGTCGGGACCCCATGCTTGTCCTGGTGGTCGTGGCGCCTCCGGATCTCCCGTGTAGTCCATGTCCCTATAAGGGAAGTCGTCTAGTTTCAATGGTATCTGGAGCCACTGCAGGTACAAATCCTACATAAAATACCTGCCCACATCGCCGCCACCACGGCGACGCATCATCTCGCCCCACCGCACCATCCGCGGCTCCCTCATCCCTCCTGCCCTAATCGGCACCCGTGGCCGCAGTGTGGGTACCCTCTCCATAAAGAAGTCACACAAGAAAGAACCAAAACAAAATCGCTTGCCAGCTTCCTTCGCTGCCGTCAGCTGCCACTGAACGCAGGTTAGGAACATCTGGCCCCACATGTAGTACACCCTATCCAGTACACGCTCTATCATCTGCATCTGGCCCCACGACACCTTCTCAGGTGACTGGGACCCCAATACCCGAACCACACATGCCGCTACGGCCTGCACTGCTGGCTCCTGTAGATCCCTCACCAAGAGTGCATTCCTATGCACCCTCACCTCAGGCCCACAGTATCTATCCAACATGTCCTCCATGTCGACGTCCGCAGCAACCTGCAGCTGTGTGTCTACTACCCTACCTAGACAGGGCAACCCTGTCAGAAAATATACATCGGTCAGGGTGAGGTCCACCCTCTCACCCTGTACTCGGAAAACCTGTATGTCCGGCTCCCAGAAGCTGATCAGTCAGTTCAGCAGCAATGTTGCTGACCGTATCATGGGTATCTGTGCGAATTTCAGTAGTCCACACATTCCCAGCACATGTCATGTTGGACCCACCCACTATTTATAGTCAGTTGACTTTTTCTTGTTTTGGCCATTCTGACCCCATACGGAGTCCGTTTTATGAACCGTTTCCACCACTGGAATCAACACGACGAGACCGTCATGATGGTCACATCATTGCATTATTTTTACCCCGTCATTTTTTGCCCATTTTTTAGACACCACTAGTCGCCTCGGTTTGCGTGCCACATCGGCCATTCTCCGTTTTTCACATATTTTATACCCTTAGATTCATTTTTCTGAGCCGGTGATGATGCTTGAGATCATTTCTCGCTCTCACCCCCCGATTTTTTGGGTATTTTTCCAAAATGCCCCCGTTGCCTCGGTTTACGTGCCACATCGACCGTTATCCATTTTTGACACCCTTTATATCGCTGGATTCATTTTTTCGCGCTCATGATGATGCTTGAGATCATTTCTCGCTCTCACCTGGTACAATTTCAACATTGTGTCCCGACACCTTGCTGCCTCGGTTTGCGCTCTACATTGGCCGCCATCGGATTGTTCCACTTTTGTACATGAACCATTCACTCCTGTCATACTACGAATATTTCGTTATTTTGCCACCATCTCATTCACCCCGCAAGGAGGCCCATCAGTGTTCCCCCCCACCCTCGTTCTTGGTCACCATTATTGTTCCTTGATTGAACACTTCCTCCTTGCCTGGCCATTCCTTTTGTTCGGTATAATTTTATCCCTTTTTCGGGCCGGACAAGTCCTTTACGAAAAAGGCACTTAGGGAGTTTCCGTTAAGCTCTTTTCTGACTCCTAAAAGAATGAAAAGATCATCGAGCAATCTTGCTTCCTTTCATGCTCGTTAAAGTACCTGAAAGGGCGTCTACCTGGTATAAGTTTACCCCTTTTCCAGACCTGGTAGACTAATTACGAAAAAGGAATACTCTAGTCACACCGGCTAGAAGAGTTCTTCATTGCATCCTTTTATGCTTCTTTGGGCCTTGGAGACTAAATCTACGAAAAAGCAACCCCCTAGAGTCTTCTTATTTGCTTTCAGACTCTCTCAAATTGAAAGCAACCACGAGCATGCACTGTCCTGGGCTCATAAAATCCACACGACAATACCATTCCATCATTTCAGAGTCTTCTTATCGCTTTCAGACTCCTTAAAATTGAAACCAACCACGAGCATGAACTGTCCTGGGCTCGTAGAAATCCACACGACAGTATCATTTTGCACACACTTCTTCTAGTTCCTTAACCCATGAAGAAGTCCCCTCCCGTGCCTCTTGGCACTACGATCGATCATCTCGGCAGCACCCCCAATCAGGTCGCCTTTGTTCAGAGTATTCTGTAGTCTCCTACCATTTTATATCAGCTTGAGTCTCCCTCAGACCAGTCACCCTCCCCGATCCACTACAGCTATGATCCCTTTCCCCTCAGTCAGTTTCATATGCTGCCAGATCATTCCCATTATCATACTCTAAACAAAGGAAGTTTGAGTCCACCCACTCTACTTGCCCAGTTGTCCCCCCACAGTTTGGTCAGTCCTGCCATCAGTACTATCCCGTTTCGGTTCTTCACCTCGCGCTTCTGTCAAGGACACATCATTGCCTTGATAGTCGCAGGTCTCCATCTGTCGACGACAGCTCCTCTATTCCAGAGGATAGGCCCAGAGGTCCCTACGCCTTGGACTTATCACCATCTGTGGTAAGTGCCTACGGATCATTCTGAGAGGAGTCATCATTGCCTCTCCGAGGGGTTGTTCCTCACATGCTCGACTTCAGCACCTTCATCGCATCGTCGAGGATCGCGTAGGATTATATCCCATCAGTTTTTAGTCGAAGACCCCGGATTTCCCCCGACTCTAGCACATTGGTGAGTCACTTCGGAACACCCAGTTATATGTTCCCATGGACGTCCGGGCTGCGTTGGCATTTGCATTTGGAATCCATCCAGTTATATGCTTCCTTGAGTACCTGTTTCAGTTCCAGCTCAGTGTACCATCGAGGTTATTGCTCCCAGTCATTCTGATCCAGCAGCTCATCAGTTCCTCTGGTACCCCAATCAGCAGCACTGTTGATATTCCAGTGCACCATTTCTTCAGCTCAGACATGAACAGCCCAGCAGTATGTCCCAGATTTTGTGTCCCCTCTGGACTCTTATGATGTACACAGTGGTTATGTATCTTACAGGTCCCCCTTTTCGGGCCTCACATTTATGTTTATGTATCTTGATACGAGCATGGGTATGCCCACCTCGTCCATATATTGAGATTATACCTCCGTCAGTATTTGAGGTTATGTATGTTTCAGGTCCCCATTTTTTTGGACCCCATTGTTATTATGTTATATCCTGATACGAGCATGGGTATGCCCGCCTCGTCCATATGATCAGATGGTTCCTCATCCATTAGTGAGGTTATGTACTTTTAGTTCTTGTAGTTTGTTCGGGATCATTGTTCCGGGCTTCAGTTTGTTTCTTCTCTTCTCTCCACACTCCAGGAAAACCATTCATGACTTATGATGTCCATCGGTTATAAGATGAGCTCTTGCCCTCGCACATCAGGGGGAAATCTGTTAACACCCAAAAAGTGTTCACTACCTCATCTACCACATTATATGACTCATTTGTCCGTTTTCCTACCATATTTCCCTTAAAAACCCAAAAAACCCCACTAAAAAGCCTCCAAAAGGCTTAAAATGCCTCCAAATGGCCACAAAACCATCAAAATAGCCTCAAAAAGGCTAAAAAACCTCTTTTTCCTCCAAAAATAGCAAAAACCCCCTAAAAAGGAAAGAAAAAATATAAAATAATGAGGAAAAGGAGGAAAAAACCCTATACAGCTGCCCTAAACCATGTGTTTCCCAAAACCATGGGTCAGCACTCCACCACCAAAAAACTATAAATAGGTGATGGAGATCCCTTATTCCATATCCACAATCAAGTATACCCTTACTCTGCCAAAATCTCTCTCGAAACCCTAGTTCACCATTGAACTACTTTCACCTTGAGAGCCACTTTTGGCCCATTCCCACCATTGGAGAAAGAGAAGGGGCACATTGGAGCTTGGAGCAACCCTCTTGGACATTGCAAGGGCTTCATCAACCTCCACATTGGAGGTAATATTAATACAAAACCATTTTTTAAAATTGTTGTTTATGTTTCATGCACATGTTTTAGAGTAGTTTTTTCATTTCTGTTTTAGCTTAATAATTTACATTTACTGAACTGCTACTAAGGAGTCCATTCTCCTTAGTAGGTGCTCATTTGCACAAGCTAGGGGTAAAACCCTAGCCACAATTATGGCTATAGCTGAATTCCTGGATAAAGGTTTTGACAATTAACAACAAAAAGAAGGGGCAGCCGATCCTTCTTGTCGTAAAATGAAAGTCAAGACAAACCATTTTTATATGACATAAATTCCAAGGTGTTCTATTTTTACAATTCCCTAGTAATTGAAGGGTCACCTGACCCTTCTTATTCCCCATATTATTATCATAATAGTTGGACACTATAAGAAGTGTCCGTCGACCCTGATTACCGATATTCTTTTTATAATATTTTGACACTGCAAGAAGGGTCGGTCGATCCTTCTTGTGCTCTCCATTATGGATATAGCTAAATTGTTGGATACATGTTTTCATAATTAAATACAAAAAAGAAGGGGCAGCCGATCCTTGTTGTCGGAAAACGGAAGTCGGGACAAACTATTTTTATATGTTATAACTTTTCACCATAAAATTTTGAACAATTACAAATGAAAATTGAATTTTGAACACTTTTCAAATCAGAAATTGCATTTTTTTTTATTTTAAATTCACATTTGAAGGTTATATATGCATACCTCCCTTCTAGCATGAAGGGCTTTAATTAAAAAATAATAATAACTAACAACACTTTTCATTCTTTTTATGAGATTTCGTTCTATTTAGAAAAAGAGAAAAAAGAAATAATGCGTCTATTTAAAAAAACAAAATGAAAAAATATTTCTATTTAAAAAAGAAGAATGTTTCTATTAAAAAAAAGAAAAAGAATGAATAGAATAGTTTTTGTATAATGCAACTATAATGATACTAATGTAAATGTGTAAAGTTACTTATTTACAATTACTTCCACAAGTAAACTTCAGTTCGAGGAGCCTTATCCCCTGGCTGCGGATGTCAGCATGATATATGGGGCCATCCCCCCAGCACGTAGAGAGCATGAGGGGAGGGATCCTCGCACCCCGCTCCCTTAACGCTGCACGCATTACCCTACCCAGTCTCAGACCTACCCATGATGATGCACGCCTCCACACCTGTCTACTTGTCCATCCACCTGCCCTGCCATCTGTCTACCTCCACAGCTGGCCACCCCCACACTTGTGGCTTAATGGCATCCCTCTACACTGTCGCTCACAAGTACCCTCGTATTTACTTTGGCCGCCACCCTGGTAGATCTTGAACACAGCTCGACCCTCTACGCATTCATTTCATCCCTCAGCTATTTCAATTATGCTCTCTACTCTTAACTATGGCTCGTGCAAACACCATCCACAACATACATACTCCTCGCTATTTAAACGAGTCCATGCACACCTTAGACAGCACTCAGTCTGCCTCCTCGAACCTTTGGTTCAGTTATATTCATCCTTATATTCATCTCCACTTCTAGTTCTGGTTCCTCATGGATTCTTCCGCCATGATCAAGTCTCGTGGTATTTCACGTCGAGGTGGGGGGAATCGTTTCTCTAGGAGCCAGAGCGCCCCAAGCTCTGGAGATGGTTTTGACACTAGCATTTCCTTTGCTAGTCACAACCTGATTGAAGATTGGCTCATGAAGAATATGTTGGGGAAGATTCTGGATGACATGCTGGGGAACTGGGGTTCTACTCGAAACCAAATGCTGGCCACCAGGGCCAAGCTTGTTGCCCTGGATGAAAGTCTAGCTATTCTCAATGCCACCTTCTCCTGGAGCTAGCATGTGATTGTAAGTCAAAGCCCGGTCCAGGCCAAGTCTGCTGGCAAAGGCAATGGAGGACCTTCCTGTGTCTCTGCAGCCCTACTATAATTAATGTTCCAAATCAAATATGCCACGTGGCACAATGATTGCTCCACGTGTCACCCTAGGATACTAGATATCAACATTTTACCAACGAAATTTATAAACATTTTGCTTCAAAGACTTTGTTGGCAAAATGGAAATAATTCTCAGAGAAAGAGCGCAGTTGCTCTTTCTCCAATGTGTTCTATTGCTACAGTTCCCTCCTAATTGGAGGGTTGGTCGACCCTTCTTAGTCCCCATATTATTTTCATAATAGTTCGACACTACAAGAAGGGTCGGTCAACCCTTCTTATTACCAATATTCTTTTCATAATATTTTGACACTGCAAGAAGGGTTGGTCGATCCTTCTTGTGTTATCCATTATGGATATAGCTAAATTGCTGGATAAACGTTTTCACCATTAAGTACGAAAAGAAGGGGTAGTTGATCCTTCATGTCAGAAAATGGGTGTTAGGACAAACCATTTTTATATCTTATAACTTAGCCGATTGACTTGTTATTCTAACATGACTTGAATATTTTAGACATTCATTTTTTCACATTAAAATTTAGAACATTTATGAAATAAAACCCCACAACCTTTCTTTTCCTTCTTGCATGTTTAAATATTAACCGTCGATTTGTCTTGATCCCATAGATGAAATTACACTAGATGATTTAAATGAAGTTTACTTTGTCTGTTTTATTATTGTTTTTCTGAAGTTGCGGGAAGCTTTGAGTTTTTCCACCAAGTTGTTTTCATCCCACAATCCCGCTTATTGCTTATTGCGGGAAGACTTTGTAAATAGCTTTTGAACTTTTCATTCCGCAACCCTTAATTGCGGATTGCAAATAAGTGGTTCAAGTAATAAGGTGTGTTGTGTGGCCCCACAACCTACAGCTCATAATTGCGGATTGCGAAAGATTATTTGAATTATAAAAGGTTTTTTGTGGTCCCGCATCCCACAACTCGCATTTGTGGATTGCGGATTGTGGATTGCAAGAACCTTTTTTATTATTGGTTTTCTAGGTTGCGATCCTGCAACCCTCGACCCACAATTGCGAACTTCATATTGGGGGAACAATGTATGTAGTTCCAAAATAAAACTTCCGCAACTTGACCCTGCATCCCACAAGGTTTAATCTCATTCGTTGATTCGTTTTCATCCTACGGTCTAGATTTGGCCTGTCAAAAAGCAATAAATATGTGATTTTCCCTATTTTTTGTTGTCATTTTTACTTTTGGAAATTACCTTGTTGCTTGAATTTTACTGCGATGTTTTTACCATGTCTGTTACCCATTACTTTTAGCTAAAACGGGTTGGTTTTGCTCATTTCTCTTATTCAGTTATCTACTGTTTCGAGATTTTGAATTGTTTTTTATTTTTGTTAATTCGTTTATCAAAAACCCTCCAATTTCAAACATGTCGATCAATACACGTTGTAAAACTGCTCAGAAGGATTTATTGAACAAAGACCCAAATTTTGGTATTTTCTTGGACACTGGTGATAAAATCACTAAAACCAATCAGCTAGATTGGTCTAGAATCTATTCAATTTTCGACAATCAAGACCTATCAGAAATTTAGAATGACCAGTTGGCATATGAGAAAATTAGGGATTCCCAGCTTCATGCCATTGCTACCAAACCCACTATCTTTCCTTGTACTGATGCCGCTAAATGGATTGTGAATCACGCTAACCCTAAAGACCAGTCATTTAATGACATTGTAGGGTCACAATTGGATACCTTCCTCCCTAAGGATTTCATCAGAGCTTATGCTCGTAAATGGTCTATGCAACCCCTTAACGGTGAGTTCATGGAATCTTCTAAGACTAGGTACAATTTCAACGAAATGTTGAATTCATGGATGAATAAATCTGGCAGTTTCATCCATAGGGCTGATAACTTGTATCCGATTTCCTAGTTTAGAGAAGCTTATTCCCTATTGGATGCCATGCTATGCAGACTCTATGGTCTCCCAAACTGTTCTATATTTAAATCTAAGTGGGCTCCTATATCCCATCATGTTCTGACGACTGGTGAGTCGTTCCCTTGGGCATCAATATTGTCTTTTGAACTCAAAACAACCATTCAAGCATATCAGAAGACACCGCCTATGAAGAAGCCACATTTCTTCTTTTGAGCTTTTGTCTTTGATATATTTTGTGCAGAATTCCAATATCCTGACATGGGATGGAATTGGACTCCATCAGATCCTCCTGTCCATATTTATCATTCAGCATTATGGGAGAACAATTATATGCCTTTCATATATGACATTTGTGATCACTTCTTTGGAAGTATTTACTTCAAAATCTTCAAAGAACAGGCTCATGCTTTCTCAGTTGATGCAAGAACCTTCATTGCCACAATTGGTGACTGGTATGTGTGTGAATTTGTGAAGAACCTGCAATAATTAATTAATGCAAATACATGAGATATCAGAAATAACAGAACTCAGAATCACTTTTATATTGATCACAGGCCACTTTGAGGGGGCAACCTCCTTTGAGCAAGCTCAATAAAATTAACTTCACGGTGCCTTCATAGGCCTCAACACACACTTATATACTAAGTCTAGGCACCAATACTATGAGTCAAAACCATGGGAAAATACAAACTATGGGTCAACAAAACTATGGGCAACTTACAAAGCATATGAGCCAGCAATAATAACACAAACTATGGATCAACAAATACTACGGGATGACTTACAAAGCATATGCATCCAACAACAATATACTAACAAAGTAAAGACATGGGTTCCTAACAACCCCTCTCCCTTAGAAAAAGCTTTGTCCTCAAAGCTTTAGATGTGGAAATTGATGCAGAATCTGAAGGAGTGGGTCCCCTGTAGCATCTTCGGGTTGTATTTCAGGCCACTGGTGCCTTTTGAGTTTCAGTCAAATTCTTTCCATGTGAAGATTGTCCTGTAGAATGAGAAGAAGTTGATCGCGGTTTTGAAGAATTGAGTCAATTGCCTAAACTGGGGAGCTGCTGACGGTGTATGGAAGAAGAACTGGTGGTGCCTGTCTAAGGATTGCTTCATATGGTGTCCTTTTAGATGTGGTACTATACCACTAGAGCACTTCTAGGAAATCCATAGAAATAGTTATCCAAATCTTTACAGGGATGGGAAAGGGTTCGAGCAATCTCGAAAGGAGTGTTGTTTCACCCTTGTTGACCTGGAAAGTATCACAGTCAACCACCATACATTGAATTGTCATTTTCAGTCCCTGCCAAAACAAGTTACATTGTTCTTTGTGATATGTTTTGAGGAACCCAAAGTGCCCTGCTGATGAAGAAGCATGGAGTTCATAGAAGAGATAGTCCCGTTGAACAGATTGCAACCAATTTCGAACAAGTAGAGAAATAGCTGTAAGACAAACTGGGTCATCAAATGTGCGAGAAGGAGCATCTGCCACCATATTGTCCTTATCCTTTTGGTAAGTGGTCGCATAGTCATAACCCATGAGTTGGATAACCCATTTCAGGTGTGCTGGGGAGGAGACCCATTGTTCCAGGAAAATTTCCAAACTCTGGAGATTAGTCTTGATGCATAAATAATTCCCCAATAGGGATGGCTGCCACTTTTGTACTGCATGCAAAATAGCCATCATTTTTGGCTGAGATGTAGATGCGGCTAAATGCTTACAGGAAAGGTCTCGTGAAGGTGGCAAGCCCATTGGTGCAAGAAAGACACCTGCATATCTATCCAAGGAAGTAGTGGAGACCGTTGGTGGGTGCATCTGAAGGGAATGGAGCTGAGCAATGATACCATGTGAATTTTTCTTAAAGATCTTTTCAAGGCGATGTGAACTGATGATGCGGAGAGACCCTGGTTTAAGCCCATAAATTTGTGTTGTGTCCCATTGACTGAAAACTGCATCCAAAGTTTAGCAAAATCCCATAATATGGGGCCAGGTGTGCGTAACCATTGAACACCCAAAACCAAATCACATCCACCTAAGGACAAGGAAACCATGAGTTCAAAGTTGGAGCAAGTATGGACAAAACAATTAGCCTGTTTGGAAATCCGAGGGTCAATGAAGTTATGAGTGCTACCAGAATCAATGAGAATGGTAAGAGGGAGCTGCTTGAAGTATCCCCTGACCCGCATTGTTTGTGGGGTGGTGACGCCTGTTATAGCATGGAGAGAGATCTCGGGTGGGTCATCCTGAGATGGGGTGTCAACAAGAGGGTGTTGAATGTTGACCTGATCATCAATTGTATCTGGGGCTTCTTCACCAAGTTCAAAGCCAGGTGGAGAATCCACATCCAAGAGATAGAGCATTTGTTGAATGCATCTATGTCCTCGAGTGAATTTCTCATCACAATTATAACAAATCTCTTTTTCTCGGCGTGCCTACATCTCTATATCAGACAAATGCTTGATAGGAGTTGGTCGAGTAGCAGGCGTGATGGGAGGTCGTTGGGAACCCATATTTCTGAAGGGAACAAAGGTGGGTTTGGAGAATTGTTGAGCTGCGATCTTGTCCTCTGCCAACTTAGCCAACCCTAGGAATTCCATCATTGTGTTGGGATAGAACATTTTGACCTCTGGGCGGATTTTATCCTTGAGACCACTGATAAAACAACTCCTCTAGAATTCATCAGACAATCCTTCTATGTGATTGGCCAGTTTCTCAAATTCTGTCTGATACTCTCTCACGGTGCCAATTTGGTGAAGTTTAGTGAGTGCTCCCGTGAAGTCATCAAAAGCACTAGGACCAAATCGTGGCAAAAGGAGTTGGCAAAAATCTGTCTAGTTTGGCTCGGGATGAGCTTTGATGTACCAATGGTACCATTAAAGGGCTTCCTGTTCCAAATGAAAGGATGCAAGTGGAACTTTCTGGACGTCAAAAGTATTATACAGACTGAAATATTGTTCTTCTCGGTATATCCATCCAGTCGGATCAGTACCATTGAAGTGAGGAAAATCAAGCTTCGGCTCACAAAAATTGTTAGAAGAAGAGAACCCAGTGGCTGCAAAAGATTATGGCTGTCGGTTATTGTTCATGGATAAATGTTGAAGATGGAGGCTGAGAAATTTTTCATCCAGATCTTGAAGTTTGGTTTGGATGGCTGCAAGTGCTTCCTCCATGGTGTGTGCTCCTGCACGGGTGACAACCATAACCAGGGTTTTTTCTTTTTTTGTGTGGAATGGGTAGAAAAACACAAACAAAAGCTGATTTAGTAAATGGAAATTTGGATTGGGGAAACAATCTGATGGGTAACTGGTGTTTGACTAGATTTTGGACATTATCGAAATGACAGGAAAGAAAAAAAGGAGGATTTTAGAAGCGAGGTGATAGAATGAGAAAATTTGGCAAAGGGGGACAAAGAAGCAGAATTACAAAAGGAACTCTGTGGTAAAATTTGAAAGCGATCAGGTGAAAATCGAAGAAGTTATGGAAAACCATAAAAATAGACAAATGTGATTTTGGGTGTTGGGAAGTGGAATTTGGGATAGGGTCCTCAGGAATGAAATATACATAATGGGATTATAGGGGTGTCAGAGAAGTTTCAAGGGAAATGGAGTTAAAACACGGGAGATATGGTGGAAAACAATTTTTATTTTTTTTTTAGAAATGGATATGCAACGACGTGGAAGGGATCGACAACAGATGGATCTAAAATGGAACTGAATGGACCGAAAATGGTTGGATCTGGAACGAATGTTAGAATAGATCTGGAACTACTTTCAGAATGGATCTGAAATGGTTGGATATGAAATGCCTTGGAATGGATCTGAAACAACACAGAAGTGATTGGCAACAGTTCAGCTGAAAATAGATATGGACCCCAGGTATGTTCGGCTTCCTAATAGTTCAGGTGTTTCACACGGCCACCAATGCTGTCTGACGGCTTGCGTATTGGGGCAGTATCCCTCACTCCATGGCTCAGGTAAAATTGATAACCGCTTTGCCACAAACGACAACTCTTGGTTTACCTCATGGGTGGGAACTAGTCAATCAGGTAAGGGTCGTTTCCCTTTTCACTGGTAGGTCCTCTCAATGGGCCAGCTACTTTCGCCTTCCTGTGGTACTCCTCACAATGAGTTTTAGGGATTATTCCCAAGTACTTCCCACAGTTAAACGGATAGGGATTATTCATAGATCCAAAGCTCCAACAGATGCGAAAAAAAAAATTGACAGAAATTTCACCCAACGAGCCCAAGAAAGTGCTCTGATACCAGATGTGAAGAACCTGCAATAATTAATTAATGCAAATACACGAGATATCAGAAATAACAGAACTCAGAATCAATTTTATATTTATCACAGGCCACTTCGAGGGGGCAACCTCCTCTGAGCAAGCTCAATACAATTAACTTCACGGTGCCTTCATAGGCCTCAACACACACTCATATACTAACTCTAAGTGCCAATACTATGAGTCAAAACCATGGGCCAATACAAACTATGGGTCAACAAAACTATGGGCAACTTACAAAGCATATGCGCCAACAACAAAACACAAACTATGGATCAACAAATACTACGAGATGACTTACAAAGCATATGTGTCCAACAACAATATACTAACAAAGTAAAGACATGGGTTCCTAACAGAATCCTTCTCATATGTTAGAGTTTGGGGAGGCAGTACTGTTCATCTGCTACCCAGGATAGTTCTTGACAGATTGGTCATTGAATAGGTTTCCTATCAAACTGTTACTGATGGTGTGTATTTAAGGCTAAGTGGTCCTAAGAGGAAGGTGTGGCCTAAGTTCCCCTTGAACCTTGGCCTATTGGCCATCCCAAATTCAACTTGGGCTATAGTGTTGGGTGACAAAATTGCTGCTTTAAAATTGGGTTCTGTGACCAAAATAATACATGATCCTAAAGGTGTTCTAGATGCCCATTTCAAGCACAACCACGTGAGGGGTGGATTTTTTCATGAAGAAATTCTTGATGACTCCATCTATCAGGGAGTAAATACCTTTGATGAAGTCTTGGCAAGGGCTAAAACTAAATATGAGAAGAACCATATCATGCAGTATCAACATGACGTTAAGAGTATGGATTTGAGCTGTAGAGCAATGGAACTAAATCTCATTGAGCAAGCATGAAAGGATAGAGAGGAGAAAGAAGGTCAGAAATCATCTGCTCCACTAATGCTGACCTGCAATAAAGGGGATAAAGGAAAAGGTCTCATGGAAGATGCTCGAGAGGTAAAGACTGTTGAACAATCGAAAGTATTGATGTAAGCATCATAGCAATCAAAGCAGAAGTTAGCTCAGATGACTTCGATGCGAGACACTCAAGTAGTTGCAGCTGCTAAGCTTATTGATGATATTCATGTGATTGTTGCAGTTACTCAGACTGTCACCAATCCAACCAAAAGGAAGAAAACTCAGACTTCTGCATCTCAAATCCATACCTTCAATATTAGTGACAGTGATGTGTAAGATGAGGTACATTCTTTTGTTCCTGTGATTGAGGAAGTAATTGAAACTTCACAAAGAATTATAGATTTATTGAATGCTATTGAAGTGGATGATTCTGTCCCAGACCATCAGTTTCTTGAAACTACCCCTGCTGTTGACACCACAACCTCAACACTTCTACTTCCATCTATTCAAATTTTTTCAACTTTGTCATCTAGGGTAACACCTCCATTCCCCATATCCCATCTTTTGCATACCCTAACTACCATCATTGCTCCATTCCAAGCCATCTCGGTTCCACTTCCTATTTTTCCATCTACTATTGCAGATATCCAGTCTTTGATTCTCCCTCTGCAATCACCTCCATTCATTTTATCACCACTAGCTACTAATGAGCAGACTCCAGTTCCTCCTTCTTCATTACTAGCTGATGATATCCAAGTTCCACTTTTTGCATCCTTCACTTCAATTCCATCCCCAACTTCTGTACCAGCAGTTATTCAAAATATCCCTTCCACCCCAACTACTTCCCAAATAACTATGTTTATACCTTCTCCTTCTACTACTCAGACATCTTCATTGGTTTCAACAGTAAATGTGACTTCATCATTTACTAAATTGGTAGCTGAGTTTGAAGAAGACATTGTAGTTCCTCTTGGGGATTACTTCTACATCAGAGCTTCCATCTCAGTGGTAAGAAAAGGTAAGAAGAGAAGCAAGGATCAAGGTGGATTGGAGGCACCTGCTCCTAATTAAATAATTTGGACCAAGTAGTATGATGACATATAGAGAGAAGCATTGGATGTTGTTGTAGCCATGGGTGCATTTGCAGGTGCAAACTATGATTCAGTGACAACGATGAATAGGGAGATTGATTCAAAGAAATAAGAGCTAAAGAAGCTTGAAGATAAATTTGCCAAAACCAATGAGGAACATGAATCTTATGTTGCTGATCTCAGGAAGGTATTTGAAGATCTGCAGTTGAAAAATACCTCTCTCCAGGTTAAATTACATGATGCAGAAGTTTTAAATGCTGCCAATACACAAAGGATAACTATGCTAGAAAAACAATGTGAGGATGCAACTGCAAGTGCAGCCTCCTCTGCATTCTTTGGGTTTTCCCAGCTAGATTTTAAGAATTTGGCCATTCAAGTCAATGATGAACACTGTAAGCTACTAGCTGAATTGTTTCACACCATGAATGATATCTAGGAGGATCACATTGTTTTTGGGAATATGTCTGTTACTCTTGATCAGTAGGTAGCTAAAAGATAGCAGGCCTTTAAGGCCGATGAAGTTATTGTGCAATGGCAGAGGTACATTAAGGAGACACCTGAGAATATTCCTACTCACTAGTTTCCAACTGAAGAAAATCATAACTGCGTTGCACGCTTGGCATGATCTAAATGATATGGTTGGAGATACTATCCAGAAAGCACAAGGTGTTTGCGGAAGGAGATGGTACGCTGTAGATAGCATCATGGAGAAGTTGCAATTCCCTACCATGGACCTCATTGAAAGTGCTTGTCCACCAAAGTTGATGCTAGAACAGGTTGAACATTGATGCGAGGAAGCTAAAGAGAAGATCCAACACCTCGAGCATATCAAGATTGATGATGTGAATCAGTTAATTAGGAAACTTGTTGCCATTGAGGGAATGATACACATTTTTATTGGTAATTGGCATAATTTGGCTAAAAACGAGATGGAAATTTTATGTGTGATGCCCAGCTAGGGCTCGAGTCAATCAATTATCCAAATATAGATGAATTGTTAGAAATTGCATCCATGTGGCAAGATTTTCTTGGCCATTAGCCTAGTTTGATTTTTAAATCCCTATTTTTGGGGGGAATTTATCCTTTGTAACAAAATTGTAATTATTATTTAAAGGGTATTTCTCTCGTAGGCTAGCGATCATGATGGAATTTGGAGGAGAAAATCAACAGAAGAGACTGGCATACTCAGGTTAATGCAGGGCTTGTAATGTCTTGCAAACTTTCATTAATACAGTTATGTTATTTTCTTGCATACTCTTTTGTCTATTAATCAAATTTCTTTGATCAATATTGATTTTCACTTTCAGGTTGTTTAGTCATACTGTTTAATCTTTTGCAATCTATAATTGCATTGATCTACAATTTTGATTTTTCTCTGCTTATGATCTATGTATCTTTAATGTTTTAAAAGAATTTATTCAATTAAAACTTTTTAGCTATTTCTGCAAATGGTTTTTACCAGAAAATTATAATTGATGTTAATTTTTCAATTGACATATCAGTTACAGGTCAATCTTGAATGCACTTGAACCCTTAAGTTGCCATTAGCTAATTTTAATTGGTTGATATTAATTTGAGCAGATAAGTAATTAATCTCACTTTACAGTGTTCATGAATGTTTATTTTCACTTCATATTATTTATGATCACTGTTTAATTTTTGCATTCAATAATCCATACATTGATCTACAGTTTGGATTTGTCTTTACTAATGATTTGTGTGTCTTTTATGTTTGAAGTGAATTTATTTAATTAAAACATTTATCTATTTCTACAAATGATTAACATAAATTAATAAATTCATGTTAATTTTTGAATTAGCATTTCCAACTACGGGGTAATCTTGCATGTGCCTAATCCTTAAAACTACTATCAGTGAATTTTCATTTCCTGATTGTGTTGTGGTTAAACTAGCATTAGTAACCTCGCTATACTCAATGTGCCAAATCAAATATGCCACATGTGTCAATAAGATCATTCCATGTGTCACACTAGGATAGAAGATATCAACATTTTAACAACAAAATTTATACAATTTTTGCTTTAAAGACTTTGCTGGCAAGTATAAATATTCTCAAAGAAAGAGCAGACACTCTTTCTCCAAGGTTTTCTATGGTTACAATTCCCTCCTAAATGAAGGGTTGGCTGACCCTTCTTATTCACAATATTCATCTTCATAATAGTTCGACACTACAAGAAGGTCAGTCGATCCTTGCATTCTCCATTATGGCTATAGCTGAATTGTTGGATAAAGGTTTTCACAATTAATTACAAAAAGAAGGGTCAGACAATTCTTCTTGTCGTAAAACGGAAGTCAGGACAAACCATTTTTATATGATATAACTTCCAAGGTGTTCTATTTTTACAATTCCCTCATAATTGAATGGTCGACTGCCTCATCTTATTCCCAATATTATTTTTATAATATTTCGACACTCCCAAAAGGGGTCGCTCGATCCTTCTTGTGTTATCCATTATGGATATAGATGAATTGCTGCATAAATGTTTTCACAGTTAACTACGAAAAAGAAGAGGCAGCCGATCCTTCTTGTCGAAAAACAAGGATCGAAGACAAAAGTCGTCAGAAACCATTTTTATATGTTATAACTTACAAGGTGTTCTATTTTTACAATTCCCTCGTAATTGAAGGGTCGACCACCCCATCTTATTCCCAATATTATTTTTATAATAGTTCGACACTCTTAAAAGGTTCGACAGACCCTTCTTATTCCCAATATTAATTTCATATTAGTTCGACACTGCAAGAAGGGTCGCTCAATCATTCTTGTGTTATCCATTATGGATATAACAGAATTGCTGGATAAATGTTTTCACAACTAACTACGAAAAGAAGGGGCGGCCGATCCTTCTTGTCAGAAAATCGAAGTTGGGACAACCATTTTTATAGCTTTTCACCTTACATTTTGAACATTTACAAATGAAAATTGCAATTTTCAAATAAAAAATTGAATTTTTTGATTTGAAATCGACACATTTCAAATCAGAAATTGCATTTTTTAATTTTAAATTCACAGTTTCCAAATGAGAATTTTCATTATTTGATTTCAAATTCACCATTTTCAAATCAAAATTTGCATTTTTATATTTGAAATTCACACTTTTCAAATCAAAATTTGCATTTTTTGATTTGAAATTCACACTTTCTAAATTGAAATTCAGAGTTTTATAAAAAAAAACTGCAATTTTAAGGTTCATAAGTAGTCAAAAAACACACTATTTGAATTGAAAAACACACTTTTTAAAGACAATATTGCCACTTTCAGAACTTGTTTTGCACTTTAGAAGGTTGATATTGACACTTTCAAAGGCTAAAGTTGCTCAATGTTTTAGATTGTCCTTGTCAGTCGCTAAAGGTTGGCAGCATCTTTATTCGGACAGATGCAGGCTCGTTTGAAGGGACAGTAGTGGAGCTACCGCATTTAATACTCTGCAGCTCAATGCTTAGCTTTCATTGTCTACACCTCTATCAACCAATCATGACAGTACTATTCGGACAGATGCAGGCTGTTTGAAGGGACGGTAGTGGAGGATGACACAGGGAAGGGGTCAGCCAGACGCCCTGTAACGTCATGCCTCCAATAAATTACTCACTCAATCATTATGTTGATGTCGGTTTACACAATTCGTTTCTATGATTGCTTCCTTAGGCACAACTGCCTCCATGCTGAAGGTAGTAATTCTGGTTGTACCGCATTGCCGAGGCAAGTACTGGAAAATGATTTTCAATTGTATGAGATGGCCTTTTACATGGATTTTGAGTCATTCATTCTCTACTATGCCATTAATGGAAATCCTCCCGTATGTGTGGGATTTTGTGAAAATATCTGGGAGTCAAGTCGGCTCTCCGCCCTACTTTCCATAGAAATTCCTATAAATATTTTCAATGGAGTAGGAGACCTCCATTCGAGAGAGCTGCAATTTAAAGATTGGCTGAACTTCTGGGTGGATTTCTAGTGGTTTAGTTTTTTTAATTGGTATATCATGGCTACCCATATGAGGGCGTGTAGATCGCAGGGGATCCAGCAGGGGTGTAGGGTCTTCACGACCTGGGGAGGAAAGTTTCTCTCAGGGAGAAGGCCATCTCAACAGCACACCATGGGGATGGAAGAGTCTGCCCCGTAAACCTTCAATTGGGGGGCTAAGTAGCTAGCAGAGACGCCTTCTCCGATAGAGGCACATATAGCACACCGCGAATTATCCCTTCACCAGGAATATGAAGCCCACTTGTGCCAGAAATTAATCTCCAAACCCTACTTTCCAGTGAGGATCTTTTTTGCTTGCAAAATTCAAGCAAGGAACCAGCTGGCTCACGGCCTCCGTGAATGCCTCAAAATTATAAAGGTGGCCAACAAACTCATTCGGTCAGTGTTCGCTTTCTCAAGTATGCTCTGAAAGATTACATGGATACCTCGAGGGACTTCCCTCACGAAGAACTAGTTTTCCCATTGGAGGAGCACCCTGCTCCCTCATTGGTCTTCCCGGTATGCGTTTGTGCCGGTCTTGGTGGTCAACGTCTGGCTCGCTGTTTTTTTGTGTATTTTTTGCTAGTGGCTCGCTATTTTTTCTGTGTATTTTTCCATGTCTTTGGAAGTTCAGTCTCGGTGCAAACTCTAGATGTTAACGTGCTTTTGTTATCGGGGTTGCTCAGTCAATATTCAATTGTTAAAATCGGTCAATATGGACTATAAATATGGACCATTGAATAGCATATAAATATTCAATTGTTAGAATCGGTCGATATGGACCATTGAACAGCATATAAATAGAAGTGAATTGTAAGCCTAAGGGTAGATTAGAAGAGAGAGAGAGATAGTGGAGAAATGCTCTTTTTGGTCTAATTTGGATCCACAACATTATGTTTTGACTGTTCCTGCGACGGGTTTACTGCAGAGTTTAATGAATGCATTGTAGATGTCCGATTATTGTTCTAATTCTGTCTCTGTCTCTATCTCTGTGTGGTGGTGAATGTTTCATTATGTCTATTATGCTGTGGATTGAATGATAATGGTTCATGCAATTAAGTAGAATGGATATGTTATTGTGAATGTTTCCTTTATGTTGAATCTGCGAATTGCTTACATAATATGCGAATGATGAGTAAATAGTATGCTGTCAAGTTGATGATTCCTAGTTAACTTTCTGTGATAAGAGATTTGTGGGTAAAGCATATTCTCAATGCCACTGCAGAAACTCAGTTCCTGTAGCACCCTTATTCGCCTCGGGTGAGACCTCACTTGCTTCAAAAATGTTTCTGGGAAGGTAACTCCTTTCCAAGTCGGTGTATAAGGGATTGTTGGTGCTTGTAGATGACAGTGAGAACCCCTGTCGAGAAGAGTTGATTCAACATGGGTTTTATCTGCAGTTAGCCTGGTTGTATGCTCCTCGGTTTGATATTTTCTGGATTTTTTATCATACTCAGTATGGCACGATCTGTTGGGTGCTCATTTGTAATTGTATTCAGTAATTGTGTCTTCCATTTTGATTCTTTCCAACTTGCTGGATGGACCAACATTTTTTTAATAGAAACATTTTACTTTTTAAAGAGAAACATTCTTTATTTTTATTTTTTTTTTATAGAAACATTTTACTTTTTCTTTTCGATTTTTTTAAATAGAAACATTTTAGTTTTTAAAGAGAAACATTCTTTTTTCTTTTTTTTTCAATTAGAAACATTTACTTTTTATTGCAATGGGTTAGATAGAAAATCATTGACAATTATATTCAACATTGATTCCATGTATAATTTCAAAAACAAGCAACACATGCATGCATTCCCAGACATGCCATAATGCTAATTAAAATTTAATCAGGATACTGTGTTGGAAAAGGGACATTCCTAAATGACAATGCAGATAGTGATGCCATTAGTTGAAATGATTCTGACTGTGATTAACTATACAAAAACATGTTTTTTTTTTTTTTTAAATAGAAACAATATACTTTTGGGTTTGCTCAAAGTTCCAAATCAAATATGCCACATATCACAACATGATCGTTCCACGTGTTACTCTAGGATACCAGATATCAAAATTTTAACAACAAAATTTATATAATTTTTGCTTTAAAGACTTTGTTGGAAAGTGGAAATATTCTCAGAGAAGAGCTGGCCGCTCTTTCTCCAAGGTTTTCTATAGTTACAATCCCCTCCTAAATGAAGGGTCAGCCGACCCCTTCTTATTCCCAATATTCGTTTCATAATAGTTCGACACTGCAAGAAGGGTTGGTCGATCCTTTTTATATTTTCCGTTATGGCTATTGCTGAATTGTTGGATAAAATTTTTCACAATTAACTACGAAAGAAGGGGTGGCCGATCCTTCTTGTCTTCGATGGAAGTCGTAACAAACCATTTTTATATAATATAACTTCCAGGGTGTTCTATTTTTAAAATTACCTCGTAACTGAAGGGTCATCCAACCCTTATTATTCCCAATATTATTCTCATAATAGTTTGACACTGCAAGAAGGGTCAGTCGACCCTTCGTATTCCCAATATTATTTTCATAATATTTCGACACTACAAGAAGGGTTGGTCGATCCTTCTTGTGTTCCCCATTGTGGATATAGCTTATTTGCTGGATAAATGTTTTCACAATTAATTACGAAAAGAAGGGGTGACCGATCCTTCTTGTCGGAAAATAGAAGTCGAGACAAACTATTTTTATGTGTTCGACCGACCCTGGTTATTCCCAGTATTGTTTTCATAATAGTTGAACACTACAAGAAGGGTCGGTCGATCCTTCTTGTGTTCTCCATTAATATTGGGCATTGGTCATAAATTAATCCAATATCAATTTTAGCATAAAATTGGTGAATACTTAGATGTGGTAAACCAGAGCATAAACATATGAATTCTGATTTAATATTACTTTCATCCAAGCATGAAGAATAACACAATGGAAAATATCTACTGGAAATAACAATTAACAGAGAAAGGAAGGAAATTTACAGACTGTCATTGCGGGAAATAACAATTAACAGAGAAAGGAGGGAAATTTACAGACTATCATTAATGAATATTTTTTTCATTAGTGGTACAATTATATTCAACACATTCCATGTATAATTTCAAAAACAAGTGACTCATGCATGCCTTCCCAGACACACTATAATGCTAATTAAAATTTAACTTTGATCGACATGACAGTTTGACATGTTCTCTGAAGTGGTCAAATGGAGGACCTAGTCGGGCAGCAGACCTAAGATCCTCCAACATATCCCCCACGAACAATCTGTTTCTTCATCCCGAAGAAATCAGAAAATAACTGGAGTTGAATGAATAGAACGTTGCTGACTATGGAAGCACAGTCCTTCTACCTTCTACTTGGCGTAGTAAGAAGAAGTTGACAGCATGGTCTGGTACTAAAACAACATTTGACAATTGCTGCAACTATTGACGATTGCATGTGATGAAGGCTCCATCCCATCCTTACATCCATCTATCGTAGATCTATCTCACCGGTCACGTTGTCAGGTCGAATTATTGTGCATCGTCACATGTATTGTTCCATAGTTGCATATTCTTGCTGGATTTTAGTGATTATAAGTTTTTCCGGTGAATTCATGTCCTCTGTTAGAAAACGATGGCTCCATTCCATCCATATATCCATCAATGGTAGACCTACCTATCTCTGCTGGTCATGTTGTCAGATGCCTAATATTCCAAGATCAGCAGTTCTGTGTACAAATGATGGTTCTTAACAAAGATGTAATGGGTTGCTTCACAACTACGTTAAGCTTTTTGTTTAATTATTGATCCTAGTTGAGTATAATTTTTTCCCGCAAACCTTACGGCTCCATCCCCTCCTCGTTGCATACCCGGGAACATAATGACAAATCCATGCATACCCAGGAACATAATGACAAATCTAGTTATTGAAAGAAGAGTGACGGATGAAAACGTGATTGGTTCCAAGGAACATAATGACAAATCCATGTATTGGGACTTGGCTCAAAATGCCCATATATCAACTACGTGCAATAAAATAAACGAAAAGCTTAATGTAGTTGTGAAGCAACCCATTACATCTATGTTAGGAACCATCAGCTGTACATAGAACTTCTCATCTTGGAATGTTAGGCATCTGACAACATGACCGGAAGAGATGGGTAGGTCTGCCATTGATGGATATATGGATAGAATGGAGTCATTGTTTTCTAACAGAGGACATGAATTTTCCTGCAAAACTTATAATCACTAACATTTAGCAAGAATATGAAACTATGGAACAATAATGACAAATACGGGCAATATTAAATGAAATGCTCCATCGTTCGCGGGAAAAATTTATAATCAACTATGGGCAATAATTAAACGAAAAGGTTCGTGGGAAAAACTTATAATCAACTACGGGCAATAATTAAACGAAAAGGTTCGAGGTTAAAACTCATATATCATGAGGAGAACTGGGGAGCGATCATAAGACTCAACCATTTCTCATAAAACAACAGAGGAAGTAAAAGAAAATTACATGGCTTCTCGGACGATTTCAGTTTGTTGTGATATGGGGCATGGTTAGCCTATATATAGTGAGTGGCCACTGTGTTGATGGATTAAAAATAATTTGTTGGATTAATCATACACGTATCACTCCAATCGATTCCTTGAAAATCCAATGGCCAACATGCCTGCTACCAGCGCATTAAATGGCCTATAGCAGGTTCCTATAGCAAGATGAATAATATTCACCGTAAGTTTCAGCCTATGTGAATCAAGTATACCATATATTAAATTATGCAATTACCTCCCATGATTGTTTTTAAAAAACAAAATTGTTTATGTGAATCAAGTATACCATATATTAACCCTCGATGTGGGAATCACCATTATATAAGGGGCCATGTGTCAGACACAAGGAGAGCACATGGGGGAGGTGCCTCAACGCAGGCGCTCGTAAAATGGCACAAGTGCCCCATGCAATATACCACCTCCCTTGCATCCACTTGCCTTCTCTCACATGTGTGGCTTTATGGCTCCTTCTCGATTCTTCGCTCACCAGTCCCTTCACCGGCTAGCTGGCTGCAACTCTGGTACCTCGGCCCTCTATGTATTCAAATCATCCCTCACCTTGGGGCAGCTCCATGTTTACTGGGAAGTGGCCCCATTCTCAAGGAATAATGGGGCAGCTCAACTATTATCAGTTTAAAACTGATTTGGAGTGTATCACTTTTAAACTTCGTTAAGGAACTTCTACTCAGCAACTCAACCATAAATTCCTTACACCATCTTCATCTCCAACTACTTCTCATTTATCCACAAACTGCAAGCTATACTTCTCATTTGGACCTCGGTCATATAACATCCTCGTTGCTGGTTCAGAAAACGCAGGAGCTTAAAACAGTACCCAAACATTAAATGGTACCATTAATATCTTTAATATTCGTTTAAACAATCTTTAAACTAATTTTAAAAATCAAATATGCCACATGTCACAATGTAAGCATTCCATGTGTCACAAAATTTATAGAAGTTTTTCTTTAAAGACTTTGCTGGCAAGTAGAAATATTCTCCGAGAAAGAATGACCGCTCTTTCTCCAAGGTGTTCTATTGTTACAATTCCCTCCTAAATGAAGGGTTGACCGAGCCTTCTTATTCCTAATATTCTTTTCATTATAATTCGACACTGCAAGAAGGGTCAGTCGATCCTTCTTGTATTATCCATTATGGCTATAATTGAATTGATGGATAAAGGTTTTGACAATTAACTAGGAAAAGAAGGGGCGGTCAATCCTTCTTGTCGTAAAATGGAAGTCAAGACAAACCATTTTTATATGATATAACTTCCAAGGTGTTCTATTTTTACAATTCCCTAGTAATTGAAGGGTCGATCGACGCTTCTTATTCCCCATATTATTTTCATAATAGTTAAAAACTGCAAGAAGGGTCGGTCGACCCTTCTTATTATCAATATTCTTTTCATAATATTTCAACACTACAAGAAGGGTCGTTCGATCATTCTTGTGTTATCCATTATGGATATAGATGAATTGATGGATAAAGGTTTCCACAATTAACTACAAAAAGAAGGGGCAACCGATCCTTCTTGCCAGAAAACAGAAGTCCGGACAAAATCTTTTTATATGTTATAAGTTCCAAGGTGTTCTAGTTTAACAATTCCCTTGAAATTGAAGGGTCAACCGACCCTTCTTATTCCCAATATTATTTTCATAAAAGCTCAACACTGTAAGAAGGGTCGATCGATCCTTCTTGTGTTCTCCATTATGGATATAGCTGAATTGCTGGATAAATGTTTTCACAATTAACTACGAAAAGAAGGGGCGGACAATCCTTCTTGTCGGAAAATAGAAGTCGAGACAAACCATTTTTATATGTTATAACTTAGCGGATTGACTTGTTATTGAAATAGTGACTAGATATTTTAGACATTGAATTTTTTACCTTAAAATTTTGAACATTTACAAATGAAAATTGCAATTTTCAAATAAAAAATTGCAGTTTTTTTATTTGAAATTCACATTTTTCAAATCCGAAATTGCATTTTTTGATTTTAAATTCACACTTTTAAAATCAAAATTGGCATTTTTTATTCGAAATTCACACTTTTCAAATCAAAATTTGCATATTTTGATTTGAAATTCACACTTTTCAAATCAAAATTTGCATTTTTTTATTTGAAATTCAAACATTTTGAA